>JAJMIX010000012.1:0-277091 GCA_030563465.1 Yamadazyma diddensiae
GGTATTTGTGGATCAACTTTCTGTCTTCTTTTGGAATTAACATGTTTAAGTGTATGCAGGAATAAGTTTATCCACGACCTCATCGAGACTAGCGACTTAATTGACCGGCACTTTTTGAACTGCATAATACGGGCGTGTGGTCTAGTGGTATGATTCTCGCTTTGGGCGAAGAAATGGTTACACCGTTTCTAATCACAAGCATGCGAGAGGCCCTGGGTTCAATTCCCAGCTCGCCCCTTTTTTACTACTCTAGATAACGAATTCTTTTAGGATAATGTATTCTGAATATTTTTTCGACGTTCAGACACCTCTCGATATAACTTTGGTTATTTTTAAAATTTGAAAACACCCAACGTAGGAAAAACGGTATGTTCCCAAATCCAAGTACTGAATTTTTGAGATAACTTCAAAGAACAAATAATTAATTAATGTGAATTAAGTCTATGCTACAATAAATACTTACTTGGCCAATTCACTCTTGACCCAGCCTTCTAAACCTCCTTTGACAATAATGTCTTGTAAATTGGTTCCTAATTCACCAACTTTCTGACTCAAAATGACTTCACTGTTGGAATCGACAACGTAAACCATGGCTTTAGTAACATCCCATTTGAGGAACCATCCAGTTCTCACAGTCAATTCATTCGAGTCTCTATATTTCTCTCTTAACATGTCAATTAAAGCAGGAATTTCCAAAGTCAATAAGGCATTGTTAATAGAATTTCTGGAGAAAATGTTACCAAATGAACCGGCAACGATTAATCTCATTCCTTTAGCCAAAATTGCAGTGGCAGCTTGTTCTCTTGAAGAACCAGTACCAAAATTGTATCCACTGATAATGATATCACCAGCATGAACTTTGTCTTTAAATTCGGAATCATAGTTCTCCATACAAACTTCGGCCATTTTCAGTTTTGGAATATCATCTTGGTAAGTATATTTACCTGGATAAATACCATCGGTGTTGATGTTATCAGCATCACATAAGATTAATTCACCTACAATTTCAGTTGGGAATCCTTCTAAGATATCAACAGATCCTGATTCTTCAGCAGCTTCGGTGGCTTCAGCTTTTGGAATGGTTAATTGTTTGGTGATTTCTCTGTTGGCTTCAACAGGTCTACCATCCAATTCTTCAGGTCCACCAATTTTACCCAAAATAGCGGAAGCAGCTACGATTTCAGGTGAACTCAAATAAGCTAATGCATCTTTTGATCCCATTCTACCTTTGAAATTTCTATTAGTGGCAGAAATACCAACTTCACCATCTTTTAATAAACCCATACCTAATCCAATACATGGACCGCAACCGGCAGGTAATGGGATAGCACCAGCGTCTAAGATATCCTGCCAAGCACCGATATCCTCAGCGTCTTTTTGAACATTAGATGAAGCAGCAGCAACATAGAATTCAACATCAGGGTGTACCTTTCTACCCTTCAAGATATCAGCAGCAGCTTTGATATCACTCAATCTAGAATTTGTACAAGAAACCAAATATGCTTTGTTAATTTTGATATTTTGATTAGATAAATCATGTAAAGAGTTTGAGATCTTGACTGAGTTAGGACCTGAGATATAAGGACTCAAGGTACTTAAATCGACGGTTAAGTGTTTAGCGTAAATTGCATCATCATCAGATTTAACTGGGTTATTTACCAAGTTCTCGATAGTTTCTTGGTTGATTCTGGCGTGAGGTTGAGGCAATTTTGTGAGTCTGTCCTTGTAGTATTCCATCAAGGTTTCATCGACCGGAAATAACCCAGATAAAGCACCCCATTCGGTGGTCATATTGGCAATAGTTAATCTATAATCTACAGGCAAGTCTTTGACACCTTCACCAACGAATTCAATGGCATGATTTAAAACTTCATCATTATTGAAGACACCACATAAAGTAACGATGATATCCTTACCTGTGACTCCCTTTGGTAATTTACCTATAAGCTCGACTTTGGCAACCGGTGGGATCTGCCACCAAGTTTGACCAGTAGCCCAAATAGAAGCAGCATCAGTTCTGACAATTGGTGTACCCAAAGAACCAATACCACCGTACGTATTGGAATGAGAGTCTGAAGCCACTGTCAAGTTTAATGGGAATGCATAACCTTCTTCGATCATGATTTGATGTCCTATACCTCTACCAGCTGGGTAGAAATCAATTCCTTGTTCTTTAGCGAATTTTTCAATGTTTTCGTATTTAGCCAAGTTCTTTTCAGTCTTATTTTGAACATCATGATCCAAAGTACAAACGATTTGTCTGTTATTTTTGACTTTTGATGCTCCCAATCCCATGAATTTAGTTGCAACTGGCCATGAGTTATCGTGCGACATACAATGAGCAGGTTGAATTGTCACGTAGTCCCCACTGACGACTTTTTTACCGGGACTCACACCTACGGCATACTTCTGAACGATTTTCTCTGTCAAATTTTGACCTCTGAAATGAGCTTTTGTCGTTGCAAAACCTCTAGTAAATATCATTTTAGATCAACTTAAAGAGATGCGATGAAATTTTTCACTCCATCTTTCGCGATAACTAAAAAAAAAGTAAAATGAGTCAGAATCTTTCTGACAATTTGGATTGGCTGAGACACCGTGTTTCAACAGTTTTATATGCTTCAGTATTGGCTCTGAGTTACGTAGCCGCAATTCATTTCCGCCTATCTGATAATGTGAAAAAGCTATCTCGAGACCATCCCATTGTTATTCGTGACAGATTTAAGAGAATTATATACTTGTGCGGTATACTCACAGCGTTGGTGCCCTTAATCTCGTCGTACAAATTCGATACGTTTTATTCGCACGAAATCAGTGCTATCCATTTAGTCCCCAGTTCGATTCTGGAGGTGCGCGGGGCGTTTAGATGCCTTATCGCGATTTCCGTGCTCTACAGCGGGCCAATTTGGAACTATTTTCGTACCACCCCGAGGCAATTTTGGCTGCAAGATTTTCATGAACTGTTTTTCACATTGCATGGGATACGAAATCATGTATTTGCACCTATAACAGAAGAATTGATCTATAGAGGTTTAATTATATCTGTTCTTAAGCATGATTTTACCAACTCCCAAATCATTCAATTTAGTCCTCTATTATTTGGTGTGGCTCACGTTCATCATGCCTACGAACTCTACTTTAAGCGGAAAATTGCCATATCAACGGTGTTAATGTCCACCACATTCCAGTTACTTTACACCACGCTCTTTGGGGCTATTGAGTCATACATTTTCCTCAAATACAACAGCTTGTGGGCCCCCATTGTAGTTCACAGTTTTTGCAATCTTATGAGCATTCCTGAACTTTCAATCAGTGGTGCGATTCCTGTACAAACAGCTTATTACGGACTGTTGTTGTTTGGAATTTTTGGATTCTACAAAATCCTCTAGAGCAATATATATAAACCTTGTAACATTTCTCGTCTGACCAACCTACAAATACGCAATTTCTCCTCTTAGTCGGCCTGCATTCAAAGTCTGCACTGTTCTGTACCCTTATTGTTGTCAGGCGTCTTCGCACCGAGTTTTTCTCTTTACAGAAAAACTAATACCGTGTTCTGCGTTGAGATCAATTTTTATATCAAATACATCCAGCATTATAATTATTAAAACTGAAAAATCCTACTTTATGCATCACTCACTTAGTCGCTCCTTATGTCATTAAATACCCCAAACAACCTCCGGCCCACATCTCGAAATCCCCTGAGACCTGGGTCTCCTAATTCCAATTATGAATCGGCAGCCCTAGAAATTCAACAAGAGAAGAAAATGGTGGCAGCTTTGAAAAGGCTCTCCATAGGCCATATGATGAATTATGATCCCGATTTACCACCGAATGATGAATTGCTGGATTTCCAGTTTGATCTGTACCCCGAACGTAATCGATCCAGATCGTCTTCATCCTCTCTGTCAAGGTCTCCACTGCCAATTTCTCCATCCAGAAATGCATTATCTCGCTCAAATTCTTTACATAAAGCTCTCTCAAATCATTCAGTGGATTCTGAAGATTCTGAGGAAGAAGTTGATACTGAATCCTTGCTCTGGGTTCCAGCGAATTTACATCCCGAAGTAGCACCTGATGATTATAAAAACCATGTTAAAACCACCGTTGAAGATATAATGGAGAGACAAATCCTGAGAAAAAATCTGTTGAAGAGGAAATCATCTTTATCCACGTCAATTTCTCGTCATGATTCTCTGCAGAAAAGTCCATCTAGTTCTAAAGAATCTTCACCAACCAAAAGTAAATCACCCTCTCCCGTCAAGACTCCACCATCAAGTACCCCTCTTGGATCCAATGAAGTGTCTCCAAGTCACCGCTTTTCCAATCCATCATTGCGGGATCTCTCTAACGAGCTAGAGAGATTGTCTAAGCTTGCCGGTAGAAATTCCACCGACGCTGTAACGGTAGCGAGAACACTTTCTGCATCATCTCTTGGATATACAGATGTCGAGAAGCAAGCTATAGATGAGCTCAATTTGAATCAGTCCCCCACTGCCATTGATGACGTTTACGAGCCACTTTCTCCATCTTCACAGAGAACATATGAGGAATCACTGTTTCCATACGATACCGTGAATGAAGACATGGATTTCCCTGTACAAAGTCAATTTTCTTTGAAGCGGTCTCGTAGAGTAGATTACAGAAAGTCGCTGGAACCACAATCAGCAGGGTCAAAATTGCAAAATACCAAGGCCAACAGAATCTCTAGTCTTCGAAATAACCTATCCAGTGAAGTTATACCTCAAGTTAATCAGAGCTCTTCTCAATTGATATCCGATCCATCTGTGGTCCCGTTGAAGCACGATCATAAACTGAGACATAATGTAAACCTGTTGAATTATTCGAATCAGAGAAGCTCCCAACAACTCTTCAATTATAGAGCCGCTAATTTGGATCCAACAGGTGGACTTACAAGAGACTCCCCTTACGGTCAAGCTGTTCCAACATCTCCATTGGAGGAGAAACTTCCTTCGACCAAATACTCTCAGCGAAATCTTACTGCTAAAAGATTATCACACATCAAGGCTGTTCCCCAGCTGCAACCCCAGAATAAACCTCTGCACCACGGTCATGGTATTGGATCCCAGGGACAGTCCCGTCCTCGTGTTGGACCTGCTGGTACATCGAGGTCCTCTTCAGGTGGTTCTGTTCTGTCCGGCCAAATGTTTTCTGGTTATCCTGTGGACCGAGCCAACGTTGGGTACTATGGTTATCAAAAGAACCCACAGCACCAACCATCCATTACTGAGCCGGCAGGGTCGTCTCCTCTGCATTCCCATCATCCACTGCATTATCATCCACAACAGAAACATCACCAGCATTCAAAACAATATCCACAACAACTTCCACAGCAGTATCCTCAACAACATCCCCACACACGTCCTCAACAACAACAACCACAGCATCATCACCGTCATCAAAGAAACCACAAACAGGGTCACCAAAAGCCTTTGACAACTGACCAGCAGTACCCTACCCACAGTCGCCAGCAATACAGGAAAAACCCCGTGTCCTCTGTTAATGCTACGGTACCAGGGTTGGGTTATAATTCTCCGGCAGTTAAACCAATGAATATGCCTGTTCATCAACTCGATGCAAATAAAGCTAAGAAAATGCCGGGATACCTTCCTAGCACTGAACGTAGCTCACGCCATAAGGATGCTGCAGGACCTCTTCCTCCAAATCAAGGACCTCAAAGACCAACAACGATGAAGTATCGCTCAAGCTCCACCGGTCAAGTTTCACGTCAACCTGGCCCTGTTACCGGAAAGGTTCTCGTCACAAGTATGAAATCCAATCGGAGACCTGAATTCGATACAGAAGTCATCGATTCTTCGAAGAACATGACGGAAAATGTCCAAACTTCTAAAGCCAGTCATGTCTCTCCAAGTAAAACTGATTCGAGATCAAAGGCCAAACTAGCTGTATCTGGAGAAGTCTATAAGTCTTCCACCCCAGAGTTGGTTACCACCCCAGAGACCCAGTTACCATATTTAGTTCCCCAAAGACTTGTAAAAAGTACTGAATCCGTAGTCTCAAAATCAAAGAACGAAGAAGCCATTTCCAAATCAGCTAAGTTGAATGAGAATCTCAATCTACTCCGTAGTGAAATTAATGAATTTAAAGAAAGTTTATCGAAGACTGAGCCCGCAATTGTAACAGAGAAGCCGGTAATTATCAATGATTCCCCGGATCTTGCTGCCAATCCCGATGTTGATTTCAGTTTTGAGCAGAGTTATCAAGACTTATCCTTCGAGGATAAGTTAGGCATGGGGCTTATAGAGGAAAACCAGTTCGAAAATGAGATCTTTGGTAGAGAGTCCGAAAATTTGCTCGATAACTTAGATGAAGACCAACACGATGATTTAGATCACATGGAGAGAGAAAATATAACAGATACGACAACTTCTAGTGAAATGGAGACTTTGAAAGAAATTGATAATGATAAGATTGAGATTGCTAACAAGGTAGCTACCATTGACGATATCGATGCCCAAGAGATTTCCGATCAATCATCTGCAGATATACCTGTTACAGATGATCATTACAGTCTCCCGTTGGCCAATAAATCGAGTCACTCATTGGTTTCGAACGAATCTATTCAGTCTTCTGGGTCTAATAATATCAAGACCAGTCCTACGAAGCCTTTGAAAAAGAAAAAATCATGGCCATGGATGAAAAACAAGGATCATGAAAGAGATAGATCCGTAAGTTCGTCCACTATTGAGTTATCGAGTGTTCCTGAATCTGACACAACAAGTAAGGCTACTACTGCAAGATCAGTATCTTCTCCGGAACTTTTCCACATTACTAGAGACAAGCGTCCTTCTGAAGAAAACAAAAATAATGAAATTGACCATGTTCCAGTCGTGATGGAGGAGAGTTCTAGACCTAATAGCAAAAGAGAATTGGTCAAAGAGCCAAGTGGTGGAAAAGAAAACGTTATTAGTAAGCTTTTCAAACGGAAGAGAAGTAATTCTGTGACAGCTAATAAGGGCAAGCAAAAAGAAAAAGCACCAGAGAATTCTTCCAACAGTAAAGATGTCACAGTCAACTATGAAAGTGATTCAGAGATCAAAAAGTCCACCATAATCAAGGGTTCGAACATTTTTAAGAAGAAAACTCCTAAGAAGGAAGAATCAAGGAATAAATTAGGACTCAAGCTTTTACGTTCGGCATCTAACAACTCCCTCAATGAACATATCTCTTCAGCTGAGCCGTCGCCGAAGGACAACGAAATGCAACAGGTTGAGGTCGCAGAACCAGAGAAAGTGGCTCCTACTTCACCAGTTGAAGCCAAAATGAAGGCCAGTAAACCAAAGGAGAAGCAAAGGAGTAAGAAAGAAAAAGACAATGCTAAAGAGAAGGTTGAAGACAATACTGAAGAAAAACCAGGCGAAACTGTTGGGTCTGAAGATAAGTTAACTCAAACGACCTTAGAGGTGCAAGAGAAGATCAAAAAATCCATCAAGAGAACCTCCAAAGCCAATCAACCAATTGAATTCACAGACTCGGCATTTGGATTCCCACTTCCCCCACCATCTCAAAGTACATTGATTATGTTGGATTATCGATTCCCGGTTCACGTTGAAAGAGCTATTTATCGATTATCGCATTTAAAACTTGCTAATCCTAAACGCCTGTTAAGAGAGCAAGTTTTATTATCAAACTTTATGTATGCATACTTAAATTTGGTAGATCATACATTACATCTTGAAC
The DNA here is from genome assembly GCA_030563465.1 of Yamadazyma diddensiae. Taxonomy (NCBI): domain Eukaryota; kingdom Fungi; phylum Ascomycota; class Pichiomycetes; order Serinales; family Debaryomycetaceae; genus Yamadazyma; species Yamadazyma diddensiae. The sequence continues at coordinate 7,723 of JAJMIX010000012.1, forward strand.
AACAAATGAACGATGATTCAATGACCGAGCAGGACGAAGAACATGAAAATCAAGAAGCTGCAAAAAAAAGTGAGGAAAAAGAAAAAACATCAGGCAACGCAACTGATGAATTTATGAACCTCGATCATGAACTTGAATATCAAGAATCCATGCAAGTAGAATTGAATGCTTAATATTAATATACACACCATTTATTTACTTTATTAATAATCCTCTGACGTTCTCGCCTCTAGTGGCCCAATCATTTCTATCGGCCCATTGGCCTAAATTGGCCCATCTGTCAGCCCACTATGCACTCCAGCTCTGCCCTCGCGTAAATAAAGACGAATGCGCAGTGCAAAAAAAAGAACCCAAAAACAAACCAGAAACCATGTCTAGAAGTTTACCATTATTATCTATTAAGGAAGTTTCTAAACATAATACTCCCAAAGATGCTTGGGTTACTCTATATAACAGAAAGATTTATAATGTTGGAGATTTCCTTGAAGAGCACCCAGCTGGTGCAGATGTCATCATTCCATATTTAGGAAAGGATATCACCCAAATTATGGCAGATTCGGTGTCTCATGAACATTCAGAAAGTGCTTATGAAATGTTGGATGATGAAATGCTTATTGGATATGTGGCCACCGTTCAAGAAGAAGAAGAATTTTTGAATAACAGAAACAAGACTCCAGTTGAAATGAAGTTGTCTGATTATGAAATGGATGAATTCCATGATAAATTACCTGCTCTAGAAAAACTTAGTATACAAACTGATTACGAAGCCGATGTTAAGAAACATAAGTTCTTGGACTTGAACAAGCCTTTGTTTCTTCAGGTATTGTTTGGAGGTTTCTCAAAAGATTTCTACTTGGATCAAGTTCACAGACCAAGACATTACGGTAAGGGATCGGCTCAGTTTTTCGGAAATTTCTTGGAACCACTTAGTTTAACTCCTTGGTGGGTTGTTCCTGTGGTATGGATCCCGCCTAATTTATACATCTTTTACATTGGTTGGGTCAATCAAAGTAAATTAATTGCTTTCAGTTTTTGGGTTTTGGGTCTTGGTGTTTGGACTTTGGTTGAATATTGTCTTCACAGATTTATTTTCCATTTAGACTACTATTTACCTGATCATCCCATCTTCTTAACCTTACATTTCACTTTACATGGTGTTCATCATTACTTGCCTATGGATAAATTTAGATTGGTTATGCCACCAACTTTATTTATATTAATCGCTTATCCATTTTATAGATTGGTGTTCGCTATCTTCCCATTCTACATGGCATGTTCAGGTTTCGCTGGTGGAACTTTAGGTTACATCATGTACGATTGTACCCATTATTTCTTACACCATACTAAATTACCCCAATATTTCCAAGATTTGAAAACTTATCATTTAGAACACCACTACAAGAATTACGAGTTAGGTTTTGGAGTTACTTCAAAGTTTTGGGATGTGATTTTCAATACTGAAATCACCGAAACTTTCGAAAAGAGAAATTAGTTTCTAGTTTATGTTTTATGTAAATATCGTTTAAATATCATTTAAATATCATTTAAATTGCACTATGAAGTCCCTTTCTTGTATTCTCAGACCTCCAAATCTAGTCGCAAATTCCGGAATATCCTCTCTATTGCTGGGAGCCACAACTTTGGTTTGTTGCTTCAATAGACCCTTGTTGACCGATAGATCTATATCTCGTTGTCTACATTCCAACTCCGATATAAAAAGCTTCTCTTTGTAATCGTGGTTTAACTGTACTTGTCTTTTCTGTTCGAGAATCTTGGCCTTTGGTAGCCCTTTACGTTTTGAATACTTGTGATCTTCTAGAACCTGTAGATAATCTTGATACTCAAAGGGTTTACTCTGATCAACATCAATATCATTATATTCGTATGCATGATTTGCATGATGAAAAACTTGATCTGATTTTCTATAAAACTCCATTTCCTTTTCCTTATTGAAATCAGACCCCCCAACCCGCTGACTAGCGATAAGAACATCTTGCCAATTCAAGGCTCGAATTTGGTTGTTGTGTAGGGCCCCCTTACTGGGGGCCGCTTTAGATAATTCCTGAAATAGCTTGTCTGTTTTCTGACAAAGCCTTTTCACTAAATCATCGGTCATATAAGAGGGACTTTCGCTCGAGAGATGCTCGTTGACCTTGGCCAATATATGCTGTGACTTTTCATTGACTTTCCTCTCTAAAAGTGCCTTCATCTCTAAGAAAAGATCAACCTTATAATCACTGGGTGGGTCTATCACTCGGAGGGAAGTGGGTTTCTTGATTGATTCCGAATCTGAGGCATCGATGTCCGAGCCTATCAAGTCCAGTAATTCGTCCTCCAATTCCAGATCAACACTCTTGTTGGCCGATTCCACTATTAGTTCCTCATCACTCAGGTCACTTTCGGCAGTAGCACTATCGTTATCAGAGACCTCTTCTCCAGTGTCAAACTCTGAGTCAGAACTATCATCTATTTGGTTGTCTTCAATTTCCCGTTTTCCTTCAAACTTGTCATCACGTTTCTTAGCTTTTAGTTTATCACCTCTTTTGAGTAAACCAGCATTTCTCACGAATCTCTCTATACCAAAGGCATCATCAATTTCCCGGGATTTCAAATCTGGTGTGAATTTTACCTGCTTTAAATCAACATCTGTGTATAATGAGTCAGTTTGAGGATCGGGTACTCGATCTAAAGGTAAAGGCCATCTAGTCCAAGATCTAAATGGATGCTGTGGATGTAGGGCATGTTGTAAAACCACGGAATATAAATGAGAACTAAGGTCTTTCATATGCTGAGTCTCCAACATATCAAGGATTTGTTTATACTCTCTAACTTCATCAGTTCTGCCAACATTTGAAGTATCCATTGCAGGTTATCTGAGTTCGCAAAATTGCATACAGGAAACGGCATCAAAAAACTTTACGATTGTGAAAAAATATTTTCCTTTTCCTCTCTCTTCTCTCTCTTCTCTCTACACTCTGTCTATATAATTTACAATGGAATCTTATTCAGCTAGTTTTTTGGATACCGCTATGGAATCCAAAGCCTTGATTTTTGGAGAATTTACTTTAAAATCTGGTAGAAAATCTCCTTATTTTTTCAACTTGGGTTTGTTCAATACTGGTAAACTTTTATCTGAATTAGCTACTTCTTATGCAAAGGCCATCATTAAATCTGGTATTAAATTTGATGTGCTTTTCGGTCCTGCTTATAAAGGTATCCCATTAGCTGCCATTACGGTTGCAAAATTAGCTGAATTAGATGAAAATTTCACCAATATTGAATACGCTTTTAATAGAAAGGAGAAGAAAGATCATGGTGAAGGTGGATCTATTGTCGGGGCTTCAATCGCCAATAAAAGAGTCTTAATTATAGATGATGTTATTACCGCCGGTACTGCTATTGTTGAAGCATTTGGAATCATTGAAGGATCAAAAGGTACTGTTGCTGGATGTATTATTGCTTTAGATAGACAAGAGATTGCACCTGGATCAACCATTTCAACCACTCAATCTATTTCTCAAAAGCACAATGTTCCAGTTACTTCAATCTCTTGTTTAGATGACATAATCTCTCACTTACATGATAAAATTACTGGAGAACAACTCGAGGCAATTAAACAGTACAGAGAACAATATAGTCCAAAATAGAGATATATGTATTTTACTTAAGCTCTAATTCTCTTAACTTTCTTCTTTGGAATCTTTGGAACCGTAGCTTCTGGAGCTTCAGGTCTTGGATCATATATACTTTTAGTCATTGGATGTTTCATTGTAAATGCAGAATGAACTGGTACAATTGAATTCATCTTGAACCCTTTAACTTTAGGAATTTCTGCTTGCTTGAAACCTCCTTGTCTGAACTCTTCAGGTATTGGATGTCCACTTGATGCTCCCACGCTATCTAAACTAGTTGGATGGTTAGATAAATATTTCCCAATGGCATTCAATATTTGTCTCTTATTCTTAATAAATTCATCGATAGTATTACCGTCTTTCTTTAACAATACCTTGACTCTACCAGGATTACCAAAATCTTGAGGGTGGCTCTTGTCTAATTCCAATAACACTGGTAATCTCAAGAATCTGCATGCATCTCCTATAGTCAAAGCCAATGGATTCTCAACTGCATTCTCAATGCTAACTCTTCTACCTTGTTTATGACTTCTGTATATATCAAAATAACATGGATATATGGTTTGATAACTCTTGAATTCCCTCTTTTCATCGTCGGTGAACAGACGTGGATCTCTTATACCATCGACGTTAATTCCACCCGGACTAGGCACTGGATTCGCATTGGGCACTGGGAAATCTGGCACTGGGAAATTGGTTTCAGCATCTTGTGACCTACTAACGGAAGGTTGAGGTATTAAAGGGGCCACTGGAGTTCTAAGATTAGGATCAAACTGAGCAAGATCCATATCCATATTATCTATCTCATCATCATCGACTTCTTCTAAAACTGGCCTTCTAGACATGGTTGATTTTGGTTTTTCTCACTCGCATTCTTCAGTTTTTGTCACTGTCCCTCTCGCTCACAGTCGCACCTTATCTGAAAATAAATTTCTCAGCACGGCAAAATTTGTGGTTTCTGCAAAAACCGTATTTTGGCATAATTTTGCAAATTTCGCAGCTTCCCCATGGAGTCTGATTCCCCATTTAATGCTACACCAAACATCTTAAAACAATGCTTGGATTTGTTCTCTTCTCCTACCCAATCATTTTCCATCCCCGTGGAAATAAATGTCAAGGAAAAGTATAATGACCATCCAGATATCCAATATTTCCGTAAAATCAAAGCTGAAAATCATTATGCTTACCATAAATTCAAAACCACTCCCAAAAAACCGGCACCAAAAGATAAATATAACGATACAGAATTCGATCCGTTTTCTCGTACTCAATTGCTTGACAGATTATCGTCATTTTCCAGTTTGAATTGGTCGGTACCATTTGATAATTTGAATCAATTAAATGAGCTAACATGTGCTAGAAATGGCTGGAAATGCATCTCTATTTCAATTAACCACAATTCCAAAAATCATCTCTTGTGCACTTCATGTAAGAGATTAGCCACTTTAAGGTTCAATGATTACCCTACTGACAGTGATTTCGATGTAAATGAATACCAGGAATTAAACGAATATTTGGCCCAAGAATACTTGACACAGATTAAAACTTCGGCTCATGACAAAAACTGTCCTTGGCGTAGTTTCGAGACTCCTGATAAAGGAACTTACTATTTAAAGCCATACATTGAATCAACTAATGAGCCCTTGTTTAATAGTTATCTACATTGTTTAAAAGGATTGACGGAGAACTGCAATGTCTTGTGTGAAAGGCTGGAACTCTTCACTCATTTGCAACCTGAAAGTGAAGAAATGCAAAAACTTAAACTCTTGTCAAATAATTGGCTTTTAAGTCGATATTACAATGATAACAAAGAGAATAAATTCTCGAGTTTAAATAAAACTCCTCAGTGGATTTATATCGTAGCTTTACTTGGATGGAATTTGAAGGTTCAGTCTTTCGCTCAACAGTTGGTGCTTTTCTTGGTATGTCCAGATTGTAATAGGAAATTGTTTCTTGATTCAACAGAACAGACGGCTTCTTTCCCTAAAATGTCTTCTTCGGATATATTGACTCCAGTAAAATATCCTATGGCAATTCGGTCCCAAACTTTAAAGAGCCATTATGATGTTAACCCCGGAGATGAAGAAGACGAAACTCTTAATTTATTCAGCGAACACAAATCATGGTGTTTGAGAAATTTGATATGGAACGATACCACTCGTATCGAGGATTATCTTTTTAAATTACTTTTAAGCCTCGAATCCGGGGTTGGACCCAATGGTGAATATCTTGGTACTAATGAATCATCCATGTTTGTCGATGATGAAAGTTTAAAGACAAAGGTTGATTTTAATATTGACGAGGGCCTTGAAAGATTGAACAAATTGAGAAAACTATATTTAGTTGATGATTAATGAATTGGGTATATAAATATTTAATAGAGAGAATTGAATTATGAAGTCTATGAACAAAATTTAACCTTATGAATCAATTTGGTTGAGTGGTGTACTGTAATCAAGAATTTCGATGAATGTTTCCTCTCTGTCATTGATACTTCGTTGTACAGCTGCAACACAACGATTAAAATCAAATCTAACTTGCCAAATTCCTCCAGTGACATCGGCAAGTATATCCTTGACAAATTTACCTTTCCTAATATCCCAAAGTTTTAACATCCTTTCACTACCACTAACAATTCTCAAAACATCATGTTGAAAACAAGTGATGGCAGCACTGTGGCCCTCCAATTTGCTAAGGTTCTCACCAGTATTCGGATCCCAAACTCTTAAGGTTGAGTCTGCTGCTGCTGACACAAGATATTCTTTGCTCAATTCCAACAATCCAACAAGAGACCCATGACCTCTTAAAGTGTGTAAGAGCTCACCAGTCTCAACGTTCCATACATTTATAGTCGAGTCCATTGACCCAGAATAACATATTTTCTTTGGATAGTCTAACACAGTAGAATATATACGATCAGCGTGTCCATCAAGAACTTGAACGCATTCTCCATCCTTTAACAAATCCCATACTCTTACGTTAGTATCATAAGAACCACTAACAATTAAATTACCATAGCCAGACACTGATCTAACAGATTGTGTATGGCCTACTAAAACCTTGACCAAGTATGGATTGTTTGGATCAGAACTGTCATATGTTATATCTTCATTGCTTAAGGAACCTCCATCGATATCTTCATCTTCATCTTCATCCTCTGGCATTTGTGGTAACCTCCAGACATTCAAATTGTGATCTCTTGATCCTGTCACAAGTAATGGCTCTTCAGGGAAAATGATATCTTTACCAGCGTCATCAACTCCAATCTTGACTGGATGTAAAATATCCAAACATCTGACAGTTGATGTGTGACCTTTAAAGATATGAGTACATTTTCCGGTTTTGATATTCCATATTCTAACAGTTCTATCGGTAGCTCCGCTCACTAAAGTATTACCAGTATATTTAAGAGCCCAGACACCTCCTTCATGACCTTTCAAAACCTTTAATAACTCTCCTGTTTTAGTATTGTAAACGTTAATAAGTTTATCGTCAACTCCGGTAACGATCTTTTCATCATCATGTTGCAAACAAGTAACTACATTATTACCCTGACTAGGGACTTTGATACTCAATCTTCTAGGTTCGTACTCTGGATCCATCCATCTATTATAGATTGTAAACCTCTTTTTGTACAACAACTGGGGTATATTTATCTCATTACTAGAAGCTGGATCTGCCCATTCTGCTATTAACTGTTGAGGATTGGAAAGCTCGGATTCAATTTCTTCCATTGAATCCATCAAATGATCTTTCTGAAGTAGTTCAATCCATACATTGGAACTATTAATGATTTTATACCATTTTGAACATACCAAAGATATACTGTACAACGACTCATGACCCAAATAACCCAAGATTTTCTTGGATATTTCTGATGGTAAATCTGATAAAAAGTCTCTTGTAAGATTATTGTTTATGATATCAGTTATGGAACTTAAAGTGGCTCTATTGAGATTTTGTAAAAGCTTGAAAACCAAATGACCCTGGTTCTTTTCCGTCAAAAAAGATGATAAACTTTGTATTAACCCAATCAAATCGCCCTGGGTGGTTGGTGGGTTCATCAAGAGAGATTCTAAAGGGTCAACCAAATCGTGTTTTGAAGATGAGCTATGAATTGGAGATGCACTAGGGGATGGTAAAGGGAGCTGTTGAGGTTGTTCTTCCATATCAGACACTGGGGTGTTGGAAGTAGCCCCCTCAGGGGTACGTGGTTCAGTATTCCCAACTGTGTTACCACTTGTGCCACGCTCATGCTCGTGCCAGTCTGCGTCCCCCGGAAAAGTAGGCGTTAAAGCAGTCACAGGCAGCATAACACTGGTAACGCTGGTAAGCCTTCTTTTTGGAGGATGGGCAGTTACTGATACTTGAGCTTGGGAAACACTCATATCAGTATCGGACAGTAACATTTCATCATTTGAGTCCATTTCATCTTGTACCATTTCCTCACCATTTCTGAAACGTTTCCTATTCTCTCGGGGCTGATTTAATGAAAGTTGCTGATATTGATTTTGTAACCAAACTTCGGAGATCTTGGTACTAGGTTGTGATATAGTACAGTCATACTTTGGATGAACATTTTGTAAAGGGTATTTTGGTAAGTTTGACATGATTCACTGCAAACTCAGTGTTTATACGGTATGAAATTTTTCTCCTTTGGGTCGCGAGAATATGATTAAGGTGAGCGACTGAGATGTTTGCAGCCTATTTGGGGCAAAAAAAATTAAACAATAGACATTTCTTTAATTATAATTTGTATTACTATAAACAATATATCTATTCTATATTCTTAATCATAACTCCTGGTTGTCCTGGAACTGCGCTATCAATAATCTTACCGGTGATTGTAATCTCATAAGTTTCTCCAGTTAAAACATTAACACCCAGCTTACTACCGTTTGCGAATGAGATAACTTCAACTTCTTTAATATCAATAGAAACTGGAGCTTTTTGAATGTATGATAAGACATCTTTGATGGTTTCAACTTCATCAAATGTTAATTGACGATTAAACACGGTATTTGGATCTTCAGTTGCCAATCTTTGTTTCAAAACTGAAATAAATGGCATAGCTCTCTTAATATCCTTACCAACTTTTTCCTTAATGATTTTATTATCATTCAAACTGTGTTGTTCGAATAATTCTCTTACAAGATCAATATAGTTATCTTGCCATTCTGGGAATGATGAAGCAACGAATAAAGTTAATCTAGCAGGTTTAGATTTATCAACTTCGGATGGTTTACCTCCCTTCTTTTTCTTCAACACATTAACTTCTGCTTCACGAACTGATCTTGATAATTCTCTGATATAAGCTAAAGCATCACTGATTGATTTAGAGATTGGTTTAGAAGCTCTTGGGAATTTGGCATCGTGGACAGTACCTGATTTGTTCAAAACTTCTCTATAAATGTAATCAGAAAAGTGAGGAGTAACAGGAGCAAGCATTAAGATTTGGGCTTCAATATATTTAAGAACCAAATCTTTATTCATACCAACACTTCCACCAACGGCATCTCTGTAAGAGTCTCTTGCGGCTTGGAAATCGAAAAGACCAGTCTTCAAAGCGGCTTTATAATTGGCTTGATTGTACAGTTCGTAAGTTCTTTCAATCAAATCATTCATTTCATTTTCAAATGCCTTGTCGAAGAAATTAGTACTTTCACCACTTCTCAATTTATCTTGGTTAGAAACTTGTTCTTCACACCATTCCTTTAAAGTGGTCAATCTCAAGATAGCAGCATTAGCGTTACTTTCATCGAAATTGGCATCTTCAATAGTATCACCAGCATCAGCCAATGCAACTCTCGAGGCATCAGCACCGAATTTCTCAATGATTTGTTCCAAAGTCAAGAAGTTACCAGTGGATTTAGACATCTTAGCATTGTTCAACATCAAGTGACCATTGACTCTGACACCCTTTGGCCAAAATTGTTTAGGGAAAAGAGCAACATGACTGTAAATGAAGAAAGTCAAATGATTTGGAATCAAATCCTTACCACTGACTCTACAATCTAATGGGTAGAAATATTGGAATTCTCTTCTGATAGCCTTTAATTGTTCTATTGGAATATCAGTTTCAATGTTGTCAACTCCGTGGAAAATGTAATCAAATACTTGATAAGTCATTTGTTCTGGTTTAATGTTGTAAACACCCTGTTCTTTACCATAATAATCAGAGTGCAAGAATCTAGAGATGGTGTAGTAAGCCATGTAAATAGTAGAATCACTCAAGGATTCAACTAAATATCTTTCATCCCAAGGTAATCTAGTACCTAAACCAAAGTTTCTGGTAACAGCCCAATTCTTTAACCAGTCCAAAACACCTTCGAACGCGTGTCTTGTTTCTTTAGAGTAGGTTTCCATATCTTTCAAACAATCCAAAGCTTGGTTCTTCCAGGTTTCTTCACCGTAATCAATGTACCATTGATCTTCTAAAGAAACGATACAGTCATCACCCGATCTTGAAACAACAAGACCCTCTGGTTCGTTGTAGACGAAGGCCATTTTAGCATCGATCAAATCTTTCTTAACCTTAGGTTTAGCAACTTCAACTTTTTCACCAGCGTACTTACCAATAGCCATAGTACCATTATAGTAACCTTCTTTATAAGCTAATTCTTTAGCTTTAGCTAATTGAACTGCATCTTTTGGTGATTGAATCTTTAACTCATTGACCAAAAATTCAGCACATTTGTCACCGAATTTTTCAGTCTTGATCATTGGAATAATGTTATCACAAACCCATTCCTTCTCAATCTTGTAGTATTCAGGTTTGTTAAGTAAATCCTTGGTAGTGATGAAATCATCTGGAGAATCAGAAGGAACACAAGTAACCACACCAGTACCTTTGGTAGCCAAGACGGTTTCCATAGGTAAAACTCTCAAGTTTTTGTTTTCAGCCAAAGGAGCAGTGATCTTGGAACCGATCAAATCAGCACCGTTGATTTCAGCCACTGGTTTGTAGTAACCTCTCTTTGGGGTGATTTTTTGGTAGGACATGTTCTTAAAAGCTCTTTCAGTACAGATGAAGTACTCACCGTTACCGGCATCGAAAATCCCATAGGTGATTTTTGGAGAGACGAAACAACAAGTTTGACCGTACATAGTTTCAGGTCTCAAAGTTGCAGCTACCAAGTATACAGAGTTGGAGACATCAAATTTGGCATCTTCCAAGACCTTCTTTGCGGCGTCAGCGAATTCATCAATCTTGATCTTGATACCAGTATATTCTTGAGGATTGACACCTTCACCACTTTGTCTATCGTGATCTAAACAAGCTTGACCATCTTTTTCAGAGTAAATGGTGTATCTTTCACCAAATTTAATCTTACTTACATCTCTTAATCTGGTGATTTGCCATTTAACAAAAGCATCATAGTATGGATTGGCATCAGTTGTAACCATTGATCTTCTCCAATCGACTCTACCACCAAAAGCAGTAACATGCTTCTCAGTTAATGGTGGGAAGTATTTCAACCAGTAGTCTGCATCAGCAAATTTAACTACTTCTTCTTTACTGATACCTAATTGTAACATAATTTCAAATTGATATTTACCTCTACCTTGTTTAGCAACAGCTTTAGATTTAGTGGCTCTAAATTTGGTGACATCTTCACCTTGAACAGCCTTTGGTTTAACTTCTGGTTCTTCTTCAGTTTCAGGAGGACATCCTGAGAAATCTTCACCAAATTGTTCAATTTCTCTCTTAATCTTATCAGCAGCTGCTTTAATTGGCATACCAGTACAGTGGAAACCTAATGGGAAGAGAGCTCTTTTACCATTCATTCTTTCAAAACCAGTGGCAAATTCAACTTTAGATAATGTAAAACTATGACCAACGTGTAAAATACCATTCATATAAGGGTAAGCCATGGTTGAAAAATATTTTGGGTACTTCTTTCTTAACTCATCTGGATCTTCAGTGGAGTCTTCGTCAATGGTTGGAGCATTAACGTGAAATACTTTTTCATCAGCCCATACTTTTTGGTACTTGTCTTCAAGTGCCTTAAGAGTATCTCTACGAGAAGTATTTTCTAACTTGATAGTAGCACTCATGGTTAGGTGAGACTTTCAGGTTGAAAATTTTTGTAGTCCGATCAAAAAAATTGAGGGGCGTGTGGTGACCAGTGAGTCAATATGGTCTATAAAGTGTATTGTGTATGTAATTTTATTATCTACGTTGAACTGAAGCAGGGACAAATAATGCTGGTTTCTTATGATTGTTTGGGTTTGTTTGTGATTTTCCTCGGTGAAATTCCGCCATGAACTGACTAATTGGCATTGGCTGCAAATCCTGGTCGTGGTATTTTGTCGTCTCCAATTTTAATGAAGCATTACCTGAATCTGAAACTGATTCAAATTGGATAACGACACCTTGGTGTTCTACTGCCATGATAATTCTAGATGCTTTGATACCTATAGTGTCTTTTATAAACAATTCGATCTGACTTTTACTGGCAGTGCTAGGGAATCCTTTGACTGCAAGCGACTTCTCTTTATCGATATTACGAAGCTCATCAGAGATTGATTTTTGGGAATTGGCTTTTTTAGAAGGATGGATGTTCAAAGGTCTGCCTTCGAGTTTATCACCGCTATGACGTAAAGCCTCTGCCACAGAGGTCTCTGACTGAAATACTACGAATCCAAATCCTCCGTTGGTATAGCCTTTATTTTTCATCTGAGCATTTACTGGAAGTACCACACTTTCAATGGTTCCGAATTCACTGAAATAGTCCCTGATCTTGGATTCGGGTACTTTGAAGTCAATGTTGGAGATGTATACTTCTCGTTTAAAAACAGGTGCTTTCTTCTGTGCTTGATTATCAGACAACTTTACAATGAGCTTATACAGTTTATTGTCAAGTTCATCCACGAGTGGTTTCCCGTTGAGGTTCGTGACAGCTGACTGGGCTTGTTCACTTTCAGAGTACTCCACATAGCAGAATCTCCTTGCTTTAGTCGAAGTTTGAGTAGGCAATCGAACACTTATTACATTACCGGTTTGCTGGAACAAGTCTCTGATGCGTTCTTCATCAAAGCTTGGTGGAAAATTAGTAACCCACACAATGCTATTTACGAGCCTTTTGACCAAGACAGTATCAGAACCTATTTGCTTGTGTGATTTAGTCAAAGCAGCAAAAACAGATTGCTTCTCTTCAAAGTCAATCACTGCTTCGTATTGGTTATCTACCAGGTAAATTGTGATACCCTTAATTGTCCCACAATCTTCGAAAAAGGCACGAACTTCCGATTCAGGTAAACTTTTGGTAAGACCGGTAACTTTAACGGTTAGCTCTTCACGGTTTCGTACCAGTTTAGGTTCAAGCTTTGGACGTTTGATGGGTTCTACAGTTTCGCTGTATCTTCTCTTTTGAGTGTCTGTCTCTTCTTCCTTAACGAGTCTTTTCTGCATCACCTTTTTTATAATAGTGTCAACATTAGCTAAACTGCTTCTGTATGTGGCTACAGAGCCATTGATTTGTTCATATCTCAATTGTTCTTGGATGATACTCTCCGGCCAGTCCATGTCAATAGCATGACCAACGGCCTCATTATAAAGTCGGCTGATATCACTATAACTATATCCCTTACGCTGATAGACCTGAGCGACATATAACCATACATCACTGTGATGGGGAAATTTACCAACTAGTTGAATACAAATCTTTGATAACTGTGGACTCGATCTCTTTTCTTCGATTGCAATGCACAACTTCTCTACGCTGTGATAGGAGTCATCATTGTCGAGAGCATGATCGTAGAACAAATTCATATGACTATTCAAGAGGGGGTGCTCTACTTGGTCCTCGTACGTCAAAATGGCCATAGCAAGGACTTTCCAATCATCGTAACCTGAATTCTTCATAAGATCGAGCAGATCTACTGCTTCAATCACGATTTCGAGTGAAGACTCCTCGATAATACTCAAATTACGAGTGAGCTCGGCGTAGGAAAGTGGACTCGTTGGGTAGGCCCTTACAAACTGCGGAAGCACTTGTTTTAAATATCTGTCGCTGTCGTCCCTAGCGTACAAAAAGTAGATATAAGTGAACCAGACCGACATCCAGTTCTCGTCAGATACGAGAAGCGATCTGTAAAATACACAGGATACCTGTTTTATGTTGGTAGCATATTTACCAATTTGCAGAAGATAATCACACCAAAATTGAGGATCATTGAATGACTCGTTAAGATTTGATTCATGCTTCTCGTAGTATATTTGTTGTTTCTGTGTACTACTGTATATTTTTTCCGCTGCCGACATCAAGCTAGGATATTGGTTATCTGGGAAGTAACTAGAGACAAATTTAGATGTCTGGTTGTAAGAATCAGATAATGACTTATGAGGGAACGAGATTCGTTTTAAGTATAATTTCCAGAGTCTATCGAGATCTTCTTCGTCCCGAGAGTTCTCATATATTTCTGAAAAGAATCCTAACACAGCATCCCATATTTTATCACTGCCATCGAAATCATAAGCTGTATCGTTCAATGCGGTGATGAAGATGTCAAATAAATCATCAGAATCCTTGATTTGACGAGAAAAATTCAAGTATTGTTGCCAGTAGTACACGGTAGGGAAATCTCTGACGAGTATGTCATAAAAGAGAGTCAATAATTCGGTTCTTTTTTGTTCTTCATTAATAGATAAAAGATCCTCCAATGTTTCGTTAATCTCATCTTGCAGTAGCATGAAGCGGCTGTGTTTACTCAATCTCACGTCAAATAACTCTTGTGGGTTTTCTGCTTTGTTAAGTCGCAAATTAGAGATGAGGATATCATAATTCTTCAAATCATAAGGATCAGTTATTAATCTTTGTTTCAATTGCTGCAAATCCATATCCAGATAATATGCGAGTGGTGAGGGTATAGACAGAATATCTCATCGCGAAAAATTCCTACTGGGATGGATGCTAAAGGGTATTTAAAGTCATTCGGTTGGCAAGAAGGTGAAGCTCTACAAAATGGAGGACTTCGGAAACCTTTATTAGTGCAACATAAAAAAGATACTAAAGGTTTGGGACATAATCAACAAGATGGAGAAACTTGGTGGGAGAGTTTATTTGATGGGCATCTCAAGAATTTAGAAATCAATAGTAATGATTCCGGGGTCAAATTTAAAATTGATGAGGACAAAGTTGGCCATGATTTGAGAAAGAAAACTTCTCCATTGTATAGAATGTTTGTTAAAGGAACTGGACTAGCGGGGACTGTTGGAAAGAAAAATTATGAAGTTAAGAGTAGGAAGTTGAATGCGGAAGAAGTGTTTGAGAAGCAAGTTCATAGTAAATTACTGAGAGAAGCTGAGGATACTATTGCGAGGGAAGAGGGAAGGAAAAGAAGAGGTAATGATGAGGAAAAGAAAGTGAAGAAGGTTAAACTAGATGAGAAAGAGGAGGAGAAGAAAGTGAAGAAGGAGAAGAAGGAAAGGAAGGAGAAGAAGGAAAAGAAAGAGAAGGAGGACAAAAAGGAGAAGAAGGACAAAAAGGAAAAGAAGGAAAAGAAAAACAAAAAGGACAAAAAGGAAAAGAAACAAAAGGTAGATAAGATAAAGAAAGATAAAAAAGTCAAGAAAGACAAAGTCAACAAAATCAACATAATACAGAAGGAAGAGGACAAGAAAAATAAGAAAGATAAGAAAGATAAGAAGAAGGACAAACAAAACAAAAACTAAGCCCATGACCCGAACCAAGCTTGAGCCCCAAAAGCTCAATTTCATTAGATCATCATCTTAACCTGTATAATATAGCATCAATAAATCAATTTTGTACCCTCCTCACTCCATCTCTATTCTCAATTTTGCAGCAAATGTGCACACCATCTGATTTAAGCCATGTTGGCCAAGGCTGCGAAAAATAATTTTAACATTCAACGATGCAAATCAGAGACGCTAAAGAATCTGATGCTGCAGCCATAGCAGAAATTTATAATGAGGCCGTACAAAATTCAACAGCTGTATGGAATGATATTACTGTAGATGCTAAAAACAGAGCTGCTTGGATTCTTGAAAAAAAACAACAAGGATTCCCACTCATCGTTGCTACAGAAAACGATAAAGTCTTGGGATATGCGACTTATGGGAAATTCCGTCCGTTTGATGGGTACGAAAAGAAAGTTGAACATTCAATTTATATTCACAAAGACTCAAGAAGAAATGGAGCTGGAAAAATTCTCTTAACTGAATTGATACTTAGAGCTCAAAAACAAAGAAAGCATATAATTGTAGCTGCCATAGAATCAAGTAATATAGCATCTATTAAACTCCATGAAAAATTGGGATTTCAACATGTTGGAATTTTTAAAGAGGTTGGTGTTAAGTTTGGAAAGATGCTTGATTTAACTTGTTTGCAATTGAACATTGGTGCTCATTTATAGAGTTAGTTCAATCAGTGAATGCGTTACGAGAAGCAGGAAGTTTCTGATTTCAGCATTGTTATTTTAGTTACTAGTGTTATCGAGATCATCAATTGAAAGATCCACATTAATGAACGATAAATACGAATAAATAGAAGATTAAACTTTAAAACGAGATATACTAATAATAATTTTATCTCTCAGTATACTACAAAATATATCTACCCAATACATCCACTTTTCAATTAGAGTTAATTCAGTTCCCTGAATAGACAACTCCACCTTCGTTTACTCAATCTACAAATTTTTCACTTCATCCCTATTTCTGCCTAGATTTGTTTGACTGGGATGATCGTCAGGTACGGGTGTTTCTGAAGAAGTAAGTGAGTCAAATTGCAGTAGTCAAGTTTTACAATGTCTACATATTGCATATCAGTAAGTATTTCAAACATTGCGTGTATCCAGTAACGGCAAAGCTTTATGAAAACGCTGAAAGTTTTAGGTTTGACCTATATTCTGAAGTCAGAATTATCGGACTTAAATAAGCAGTCAAATGAAAGTTTGATACTTTCAGCTGCTTTATTAACAAGACGTAACAATTCCAAACTCCAGGTCTGTATGCAGTTTCCCAATAATAAGGCACATGATTCAGTCAAATATCTAGCAAAGTTATCCAAGGCTGGGTTGTACTATATTGAAATAATGAACAAGATGTTCTTACATCTCGATGCATTGACCATAGTTTATCCGCTATTTAACTATACCAGTAAGGAGGTGATTTATCTACATACAAGACATGAAGCATTCGTACTCTGATATAGGCAATCAATGAAGTTGTCTTTTGCAGTTATCGACACGTACATCTACACATAGGCATGATTTCAGGTGGTGCCACGACCCGGAATTGTTGCAAAATACACAGTATCATCACCACAACCATACCCTAACGCTGAATAGAAGAACAATTGAAGATAATTTCCAAGTAGTATGACAAACTCTTCTCAGCAAGCAGTTTTCACATCCAGCTCACCGACCTTCCAGCTCCTTTTCTTCTCACCACGTCTCACTGCTCTTCTCACTTACTCTCACTATCTCCAGAATTACCATTTTTCGTCTGTCGCATGGATCTTAGCACCATCTCACGAAGGTATGAACCTTACATATGCATATTCGCCTTGATTATACTTTTCGGTATCAAGCCTTTTGCACTATACGTACAGTTAATTCTTGGTGGTGTATTACTTTGCCTACTACTGGCTTTAATCCACGGGTTCACCTATAATGTTACCGAACCACCTGCAGACCCTCCTACCACCCATTTCAATTTTCTTGAATTTGAACAGTGGAATAACGAAATAGATGCATTAAAAATTGACCTGATCAAACTTTCTGAACCAATTGTTGAAACTTTTCTCATATCTGAAACCCTAAGAGATTTCATATCTTTGATAATACAAGAATTCATTGATTCTTGGTACAAGAAGATATCTGATGATGGTCAATTTCAACAAAGTGTACAATTAGAACTTCAACTGGTGTTTCGAAAACTAAAACAGCGAGTGTCGCAGCTTGATCTCGGTAAACTACTTGTATCAAAGCTCGTACCAGTTATTAATGACCACATAGTTGATTACGTGAGAGCTGAAGAACGAGTTCAATCAAAAATTTCCACTGCTAATAGAAGTGGTGATACAATTGATCATGAGATTGATGTCACAAGACTGTATCGTAGAGGCAAAATACACCAGGCAGTGACAATATCTAAATCTCAGTCTTCTACTGAGGTGAATGAGAAGGTTTATTTACGGACGAAAGTCGGTCAAATCTTGCCTTATTTACTCTCTGAGGGAGAACGAGAGAATGAAATTGGTATAAGTCTCGTTAAAGAAATTCTAGCATGTACTGTATTAACTAATATTTTCAAATTTATAGGAGAAGCTGATTTTTTTAATCTTATGATTGTTAAATTAATTGGTGACAATTTAAAACGAAAGGATCAGGTAAAGAAGTTAAGAGCGGCATTGGATCAACACACTCATAAACAAAAAGATATTCAAGATGATATAACCATCAAAAAAGAATATATTATAACCGAAAATATGGATATGGTAAGTTACAATAACTGTTTGGAAAATATCAGTAAAATCTCTTCTTTAGATGAATTGAAACAATTGAGGGTGTATGTTTCGTTACAATTACTTCAAATGCCAAAGAGTGACTCAACATTATCCAAGAGATTGAAGGAGGTTCAAAATGTAATTGAATCTACCATTAAAAAAATTGAAAATAATTCACAATTGAAGCTAGTTAAGGTACTTCATAATGAGCTTTATCTTGAACAATTTTCAAACTTTGTCAAATCTAATGGTAGTCAAATATCGCTCGAATTCTGGCTTGCAGTCGAGAAAATAAAGGCGCCATTGGAACTCATCGACGACAAATTATCCCTTTCTTTGGGTTTCACCAATTCTGATGAGATTAAAGACATCTATACTAAATACATCCAAAAATTGAGTTTAAATCCTCAGGATCTTAAGGTAATCGAAAGATACATTACCTCTAATGACCTCATTCAAAAAAGTGAACTATACCAACTTGCAAGAGACAAATTATTCGCTTTGCAAAAACAAGTTTATACTTCATTGGAATTTCTTTTCGAAGAGTTCACCAAGACCGACGCATACAAAGAACTTATACAGAAACCTACACACGTTCGAGATGAAGACAATCTCGTAAGCCCCGTAGTAGTCAAAGCAGTTGAAGATGCCTTCACCCAAATCATGAGAAATAACAATGATTTGGATTCATTGTCGAGCAAAAGACAAGTTTCTACACTTGATTTGAAGAAAGACTTATTTGGCGATACAAAGAGCTTATTTGGAGGATCAGGTAGTCTGGGAAGTAACCGAAATTCTCGTTTGTTTGATGATAGTGATGAGTCGGGGACTGATAGTGATTCCATTAATTTTGAGGCAGATCACTTACAGAGTTCAACAGATTTGCAAAGTTCAATTGAACTTCAGAATTCTGATCTCCAAAACTCTTTGGAACTTGAGAGTCAGCCTGATGATGAGAAAGATGAACAATCGTTACTTTTAGCAGCACCAGGAAATTTAAAATTGACCGAAGAAATCGGCAAATTGAACGAAGAGGTCGATATCTTAAATGAGCAATTGTCTATCCTAGAACCGTTGATCAAGAAAGCTGAACTCACCAATAATATAACTGAAATAAAGATCTTGAAGAACTCTAAGCTAAGCCTTGAACGAGAGATCAACTCCAAAGAACTCCAGAAACAGCAATATATTGTTCAAGAAAATGATAATAGTTTATACGGGAAATCAAGAGTTAGTATTCAGTCGTATATCAGTGGTAAAGAGAAGGGACAGGATTTCATTCTCTACATCATTGAAGTGCAAAGATTTTCTAATACAGATCCTATGAATAACACAGCTGGTTGGATCATCGCTAGAAGATTCAGTCAATTTTATAGATTACACGAATATCTTCGGGCTATTTACCCTGAAGTTTCGGGGCTTCCGTTCCCCAAGAAAAGTGTTTTCAAACTACAAAAACAAACGGTTGAACATCGTCAAAAAGCGCTCGAGACATATCTTCGAAATCTTTTAGACATTCCTCAGGTTTGCAGTAATAAAATATTTAGATCGTTTTTGTCATCGGAGAATTTCAGCATAAGAAAGAATCAACTAGAAGAATCAGGAGCTGAACTGGCTGCAAGTACTTTCTACAGGGTTTCAAGTAGATTAGGTAGAAGAAACGGTAATAATGAAATGGCTGCAAATAATATAAATCCGGGACCAAATGTGCAGGAAATGGAGAAAGAACTTCGTTCGTTTGACGATAAAGAAGTATTCATAAAACCATTGATCAACTTACTAATGACTATCTTCAAATTGAAGAATGCTAAAAGTTGGTTGCGAGGAAGAGCACTTTTAGTGATTCTTCAACAGTTATTTGGTACGACAATTGAAAGGAAAATTTACGAGGTAATAGGTAAGGTTAAACAAGAAGAGCAGATTCTTGATGTTCTCATTGGAGTCAAAAACATTGTATTCCCGAACAACAAATTTCGGGAATCTCCACCTATAAGGACTCAATTAGAGAAAACTACCACTAAAGAAGAGGCCAAATTCTTACTTAATCTATTTATGAGCGAAACTTTTAGCACGATATTTGGAGTATCAAATTCTAAATACGCATTTACAATTGTATTTAATATGTTACAAAATGATTTCTTAGTTCGTCATATGATTTTTGAAATATTTGATGAAATTATTGCAGATTTATTCCCGGAATTAATATAAATTTCTGGGCTTAAAATACTGTGGGATCATTAAGTAGTGCATATACTTTGTCGCAGTTGTCAGTTCTCCTATTTGATCAGGCAAAACCTGAGTGGCTTCGCAGTTTTTCGCCTAGCTTATCGCATATTTAATCAGCGAAAATCCAATCACAATTATTATGGCACAAGATCCAAATAATAAACCTAATGTACCTGATGGTTGGTTAGCTAAATTCGATGAAAAATATAAAACTTGGTTTTATGTAGATTTATCAACTAAAAAATCTCAATGGGAAGCTCCAAAAGGAACAACTTTTGGTGTTGCAGCCCCAGATATGCCTCCTCCAGGTTATTCTCCTGCTAATAGTTCATCACAAGCTTCACCTCAACATTCCGGTCAAAGAGCTTTTGGAATGGGAGGTCATGGCGGTGGCCCTGGTGGCCCTGGATATGGTGGTATGCCTCAACAAGGTTATGGCGGATACCCACAGCAAGGTTATGGAGGATACCCTCAACAAGGTATGCCACCACAAGGATATGGAGGATATCCACAACAACAATATATGCAACAACAACAAGGAAGTAGATTTGGCCGTGGTGGTGGTGGTGGTAGTAGTTTCGCCCCAATGGCTTTAGGTATGGGAGGTGGTTTACTTGGTGGTATGTTGATTGGAGATGCCATTAGTGATTCGCAAAACGACGCATACGCTGATGGATACAATGACGGTATGGATGGAGGAGATTTCGATGGAGGTGGAGATTTTTAGTTAAATAGTATATGTACAGAGTATATTTTATGTAAACAGGTTATTGTCAAATTATAGTCCCATTGGTGGTAGTGCCTCACCGGGTACTACTCGCGAAAAAATTAACCAACCAAAAACTCTTCATTACAATGAGATATTCAAGAGTGCTTAAACAAGTTCAAGAAGTATTAGTTAAATCTGCTTCAGGTAATCCAACAGGTATAGCTGGACTTTATCAACATCCAAATCCAAGACCAGCTCTTGTTTCTCTTTATAATCATACTTTATCATTATTAAATACCAAATTTCCAAAAGAATCAATTTATAGACAATCACTTGAAGCTTTAACTCAAAATAGATTAAAAATTGTTGAACAAAATGATATAGTTGAAGAAATTGAAAATAAAATTGGAGGAGGATTAATTGAAGAAATTTTAATTCAAGCAAATGATGAAATAATTTTACTTAATGAAATGGCTGAATTAAAATGTTGGGAAGAATTAGAAGAGAAACCATTAGATGATCAATGGGTTTATTTTGGTAAAAAGATTTAAATTTAAATTAAACCAAATTTACATAAAAATAGAATAAAATAATATAAATCCAATACATAATTTAACAACAAGTATTCTTTGTAACTCCACCACCTGAAACATCAATACCTGCTTTCTTTTCAGGTTCTGGTTCAACATGTTTTTCTTGAATTATACTAGCTAATTCATAAAATATTGATTCAACATTAATATTAGATTTTGCACTAGCTTCTAAAAATGGGATATTTAATTTTGAAGCTAATTCTTGTCCTTGTTCAGTTGAAACTTGTCTACTTTCATTATCGTCACATTTATTACCAACTAAGAAAATTTGAGCATCTTCATTTGCATGTTGAGTTACAGTTTCAAACCAATTTTCAACATTTTCAAAACTTCTTGCATCAGTAACATCATAAATTAATACAATACCCATTGCACCTCTATAATAAGCAGTTGTAATGGTTCTAAATCTTTCTTGTCCTGCAGTATCCCAAACTTGTAATTTGATTTTTTTCCCATTACTTTCAATAGTTCTAATTTTAAAATCAATACCAATTGTAGTAATAAATGATGGATTAAATTTATCTTCAACAAATCTTAATAAAAGACATGATTTACCAACTCCTGAATCTCCAACAAGTAATAACTTCATGATCATATCATAAGCTCTAGATGGGGCTCTACCACTCATTTTCTTTTATTTTTTGGTCGGGGGTAACTGATGTTAAACGTCAATTTATTTTCAATCCCGAAATGTGCGATCTTGTCACTATCGGCTGCGAAATGGTAACTGCACTGAGCATACCATATATGTTACTGTACTACAATCTATTAGTGTATACTTTCTGTACAATTGTGTATTATTTATAAAAAGATATCAACATTTATCTCAACACTTGAAGCAGCATATGGAATTTCAAATGATTTCATTACTTCAGGGTGCAAAACTCCAAGACTTCCAATCGCTACACTTTCACCACCAGGGGTTGATCTAAAGAAAACTTTAGCTCCTCTACCTGGGAAAAATGATGGATTTTCTTTATCTTCTTCTATCCAATATCCTCTATCATTATTTTGTTTTGGATCTTCTATCCATCCAGCTCTCATGGTTTGCATTAATTTACCTAATAAACCTTGAATATATTCAAATCCTGAAGTTTTACCAGCATAAATTGCAGACCAATTACGTTTATTGATAGCTTTTCTTTCACTATCATCTTTCTTTAACACAATATCTCCACATTCGAATACTTTAATTGGTAATGAATGTTTTCTATTTTCTTTAATGGTCTTTAATAATCCAGGAACTAAAGTGGTTCTGACAACTTGATATTCAAAAGTTTTTGGATTTTCTAACTTAACGGCAACTTTACCATCATCTTTAGTTCTTAAAAATTCAAAATTTTCTGCATGAGACGATAAAGTTAATGCCATAATTTCAGAGTATCCAGCTTGAGAGGAGGCAATTCTGAAAATATCGGCAATTTTATTAATTGGTAAAGCAGATGCAACTAAACCATCAGATTTTGGTTTGGTTTTCACAATATTATTGAAACCATATGCAACAGCGGCATCTTCCATTATATCACATTGGTGTAAAATATCAGATCTGGTGATTGGAATTGTCACATCCAATAATTTTGGATCTTGTTTGGAAACTGTAGCGTCTAACATCATTTTATTCAATAATTTAGCGATTTCTTCACCAGATAATTCTAATCCCAAACATGAATTAATATAGGCAATTTCAGCGTTAGCAGTTCTTTCTTCGACACTTGGACATAATCTTGATTGACCGTTATGTTCTGATACAATTTCTATTGGTTCGATTTCAAACTTGTTACCACAGTATACCGAAAACATTGAAACCATGGTTTGAATGACAATTTCAGTTTTAGTTCTATCAGTACCAGTAACATCAATGAAAATGTTTTTGGTATCTTTGGAGATCTTGGAATGATTTGAATTAATAATTGGTGGTAATGAACAAACAGTTCTGTTAGCATCTAAAATAACAGGATATACAGGAGAATCTTTAATAATGTGTAAATACTTTGATAAATGTCTGTCTTTTTCATAAAAATCCATGATTCCATTTCCGTCTAAAACTTGAGTTTGGTTCAATGGAGCAAATTTAATTTCTTCTGGTTTTAAAGCTTCATAAGTGAATGGTCCTTCAATAGTATCTAAATCATGAGTACCAATAGCCACTAAAGTTCTATTACGACATAAATTGGTATGTAATTTATCTTGAAGAGCAATAAATGATTGATATGAAGTTTCATCAAAAGTGACATTTCTTAAAATGGCAGCTGCTGCATATTGACGAATTGGTTCAGTTGATTTATCAATAGTTAATTTGGTAGTTGGCTTTATAGTTTTGTAAACTGGAGCCTTTTCTTTACCTAAAAAGACTTTCAAAGCTTGTGCAATTCCTTCAAAACATAACATATCGTATCTGTTAGCAGGAACTTCAATCTTTAATTGAGGTCTTTCACCTTCGGCACAGTCTTCAGTGGTATCTTCATCTAATTCGATACCAAAGTCGAAACATAATTCATCAAACTCTTCTGTTGTATAGGATCTACCTAACTGAGTGTATAAGTCTTCTTTATCAACAGGGATAGTTGGCATTTTACCGGGAAGTAGTGAAAAGTTGGTTGAAAAATTTGAAATTTTTCGCGGACGGGATGTTACGTGCGGGACCAAATGAGTCTGGTCTCAGTCTCAATCCTATAGTATAGTACCTGTTTTAATACAGGTCTAATTGGTGGATTACTGGGGGCTACTTCTATTGTACTTTAAATGTGTGTTTATTTATATACATTATGTGTTCATTTGTTCATTCCTTCAGTTCATCTTTCGCAGCCGCTGTCAATGGCACATCAGGCACCTCAGTTTTTTCAACTGATCCAACTTGTCTTTCAATCTCCTTAGCTTCCTTCATTATCTCTCCTACATCAAATATTGGTGTAGGGTTCTCATTATACTCATCTTCATTGGGTTTTGCCTCTGCAGGTTCATCTATATCATTCCACCACCCATTTCTATTCTTTGAGAAAAATCCTTTCCACCCTTTCTTTGGCTTCTTATCTTGATCCATCTCTTGCTTCATCTTGGCCCTAGCTTCATCGAATTCATGAATCAATTGCCTTTGTCTCTCGCCTTCTTCAGTGTCTGGCTCTTCAATTTCATCGAATTCTGCATCCAAAACTTCCCATTCTAATGCCTCCAAGATCTTTGGAATGGCTTTTCTGTATGACATGTGTCCTTCAACAAATTCGGTAACATCAATGTTCTCAAGGCCATAAGAGTTGTTTATTGGTGATAACCCAGCAACAGAAGCTAAACCACCTCCAGTAGCTCTGAAAAGATATCCAAGTACCCAATCCTTACGGGAATACCCGTTAATGAATCTACCACTAACAACAGCTCTAGAAAGTCCCAACTGGTCTCTATTGACAGTGATTGGAGCACCCAAAATGATCACGTTTTCGATCAACCCAAAGCATCCTCTTTGGGCTAATTCGATCAAACATGAGTAGATAACTCTACTACCCAAAGAAAAGCCAATCAAAGTCATGGGTCTAACACCTAAATTACCCGAAACTATAGTATCGGCCAAGATTTTCCCGGCCTTCCATGCTCTGTCCAAAGATACATTCCAAGGGTTGTCAACCAAATAGGTTAACTTTGACAATAATAACGGAACTTGAAGAGCTGCCATCAAAGAACTCATGATTGTCGCTCCAAGAATTTGTTGAATGGAACTTGTCAAGGCTTCTGACGCCAAAATACCAATGGTTTGACCCATGGATTTCAACATATCTGGTTCCCAAAGAACTGAGAACAAATCACCCATGACCGGATCGACGGTTGAGAATGGGAGTCTCACATCATCTGCTTTACCAGTCATCCAACCACTCACTGTAATAATTAAGTTAGATCTTTTGTTGTTGTGGAGTGGTTTTAACTCAAATGTCTTGACATCACCAGCTCTCCTTTGACCAGCTTTAGCACCAACTTTAGCACCAAGTACAACCCCACCAGTGGTGATAATACTTGTACCTCCAATTCCCGCTAAAAATCCACTTGTTCCACCAATTCCAACGGTTGTCAAACCTGCGGCAAGACCGGCACCAATAACAGGGGCTAACAAACCGGCTGATAACCCAATTGCCAAAGTCCCACCAACAGTTGCCAAGCCGATATATGCCAATCTCTTATTTTTATTCTTTTTAATGTATTTCTGAACGATCTTTTTGTCGTTGAGGGTTTCCTCTTTATCTTCCAAGGATTTGTCTTTTGTTTCAAGCTCAAGACTATTTAAGAGACGTCTTTCAAATTGGAAAATTTCAATTTTCTCGATACCCAAATGACCAGCAAATTTCATGAGTAAAGCTCTGGATCTACTATCATAATAACCATCACTTACAAGGAGTAGAAATAAATCACAAACCAATACCCAGGGTAAACTAAAGTTAGGAGTCCGTTCTGCTGCGGCTAAACCTAAAGTTAAATCCTCAACTTCAAGTCCATGAATTCCCAATTGTTCAATCATGTGTTGTTCCTCTTCTGTTAAATCTAGATGGGCATATATCTTACCCATTATATAAGTCGACCAATTACCGAAGTTCTTTTGTCCCTGACTCAACTGTTTGGCTACCTTGGTTGAAGTTGTCAGTTTAATCTTGGCCAATTCTGCTGCCATATCTACAGTGATTAATCTAATAATTCCTACATAAGAAAACTTTTGATTATCTGAAAGCATGTCCTTTGTTGATTCCAAAGCATCATCAGTCTCCAAATTTTCATCCTCATATATGAAACTTTCATCATCTGATTTATCGTCATCTCGATATTTAGCCGTTTTCTCTTCATCAACACTAGTTTTAACAAACAAAAAATCCGTTTTTTTATCTAATTCATGATACTTGGCCATTTGTTCTGCTGTATCTATTCTCGTATACCCCCAATTAACATCATTTTTGTTAATTACATCCTGTTCATTATGGAACTCTAATTTACCCTCATCATTATAATAATCTTCTTCAGTAACAGTTCTAATGGGTTTCCAGGAGGCCATATTATCGTTGAAGAATTCTTCTTCTTGTGTCAACTGTGAAGCTTCTTGTTTTACATCTTCTTGAATATTTTCATGATCTGGGAATGGAGAATTTGGTTTTTCATGAAATTCCACAAATCCGGAATAATTGGTATCTTCAGGATCAGAGTACTCATCTTCGCTGGTAGCAGATTTAAAGGTTGGCAAAGGAGGTAATTGAGAAATACTTGTTCTTGAACCATATTCTGGACGACTATGGGTTCTGGATTGAGATATTGATCCAGATTGCCTGGAATCAACCGTTTGCATATCGTCAGAGTCCATAGTGATTGACGTATTTAGCGCGCGATAAGATGAGACAGTAGGTGATTACTGTACTGGAGCTAACCGGTTTGGTTTTTGGGCACATAGGTACATATTGTACCCAAGGTAAGACTTACAATGTTACATAGAGACTCACAGAACTTGAGAACCTAAGAACATAAGAATATAAACTACGACTACAAGCTGTTTGCAACATGGTTTTACTCAAAGCGCAATCAGCCAAATGGCTTCCGCAGAGTCCAGGAATATGTTGCCTCAATACCGAACTCAACCACAAAGTGAGAGCTCAAGGTATCGATTAATCTTCAGCTTGTCGATGGAGCTACTCTGTTCTAAATGATAAATCACATTATTATGAATAGTATATAATCATCTACCTCATCCCATCGCTCAACTCCAAAGAGGACCAATTGAATGAGGGTCAAACAATAAATTATATACTTGGTTCATAAAGGATAGAACTTGCTTCTCAAGCACCGATCTGTTACAACTAAACTCTACTAAATGCAATCCACGAGGGAGAGTCTCTAGAGGTTCGGTCAATAACACAAGCTGTACTGAAAATTTTTCAGTCTGCGAGTTTATATAGTTTTAGGGCCGAGGGGCGTGGGCCCACCAGCTGGAGCCCACCAGCTGGGGCCCATCTCATCGCGATGAGGTAGCCATACCATAATGAAAGGACAAGCCAGACCTCAACCACAGAACAGTGGTGGTAATGATTCAATCTCATATGAAAGCGAATATTCTTTAGGTGCAGATCACATAATCGATTTATTTAATGTTTCCTTTCAACACATTCTTGCATCACCAGATCTTAATGAGTTTATTCAGCTAGTCAAAGGTCAACTATATGAACGTGATTATATTTCTGCTTTTGATAACGATGATAAGAGATTCGCTTATGCTGCGAGATGGACTCCTGCCAGATCCTTGGCTTACTCATCGCTTTTTGGTAGTTTAGATCCCATTGTAGAGTTGTTACAGGAACCACAACAAGTGAAAAATGTCCTTTGTATTGGTGGGGGTGCTGCTGGTGAACTTGTAGGGTTGGCATCTGTTTTCTGTAGATTGAAAGAACACCATTCAAATTCTCCTTCTTCGTTAAATATGAAAGTGGTTGATATAGCTGATTGGTCTAAGATCGTTGGGAACTTAACCAATTACGTGAAACGGAACTGGGTTCATAAACCTGAAAGTGTGAATGCCCAATTCTTCCATCAAGATATCCTTGGAAACGAGTTTAATGAGTATAACGATCTCGATTTAATAACTTTACTCTTCACTACCAATGAATTGTTTGCCGAGAAGAAAGCTGAAACAATACGATTTTTACAAAAATTGAACGCCCAATGCCAGTCGGGATCTCTTTTGCTTATAGCTGAAAGTGCTGGCTCATACTCGCACATAACGGTAGGTACAAAGAAATTCCCTGTACAATATATAATTGATACTATTCTATTAGGTAAAAGAGGTGAAGATGATGGGAATTGGGAAGTTGTAGGACAAAGTGATAGTTGTTGGTATAGAATCACTGAAACAATTGATTATCCCATGAAATTAGAGAATATGAGGTTTTTCTATAGATTATACCGAAAGAAGTAACGATTTATGAAATAAATATAATTTATGCAAGTTGCGAATTTCACTATTGTTGGACCAATTGCTGTAAAAGTCAAAAGGTAATAAGGTTTAGCACAATAGATTAGATTGCTATGATATATATATTACTACTTATATCCCTTAATTCCCAGATGTTTTAAATATGAACCTATATCTATGGTTTAGACATATCCATGGTTTGAACCTTGCACTCGTAAAATACGTGTCAAATAAAAAAATAACCTTGGTGATAAATTTAAGCTTCCTCACCCTGTATATTAGCAGGTTTTTTTATCGGTTTGCAGACCAGTCCTTAACGCGAGAAAAATATTTTATCATGTCTTCCTCAGAGCTCCTTCTCCCCACTACTTCTGTACGATGCAAAATTGGTGAAACTGGCCTCATAATAACAGATCAAGCTTGGCTCTCATCTCAAAAATCGGAGCCTTCAATTGCTTGTACTTATTATAGTTCTCCCGACCCAATTCTTGGGGCAATCCCCTTCAAAGATATCTTATGGTGCGAGCACCAGACTGAATCAATTTATGAAGTTAGTTATGTAACTTTCAAACCAACAAAAGTTCATAACATCATTTTAGATATTCAAGAATCTGCTGCTCAGATGGTATTCAAAACCAGTCAAGGTTTAGTGGATCTCATATTGTCCAAGTCTTATAAAAATAGTATAATTAAGCCGTCTATTCTCATTCTTTTGAATCCTCATGGTGGTAAGGGGAAAGCTAAACATATTTTCCATAAAGAAATTGCCCCCGTTCTCGAAGCCTCCGCCGCAAAAATTACAGTTATCGAAACCAAATATTCAAAACATGCAATGGAAATTGCTGAAGATTTAGACATCGAGAAATATGATATAATCGCTTGCTGTTCAGGTGATGGGATTCCTCATGAAGTTATTAATGGTCTTTATCATAGACCTGATAAGGGTGTATCAGCCTTCAATAAATTAGCAATAACTCAATTACCAGCAGGTTCTGGTAATGCTTTAACTTTAAGTACTCATGGTACTGCTGATGCCGCAACTGCTACTTTTAATATGTTGAAATCTGTCAAGACGAAAATGGATCTTATGGCATTAACTCAACTTGATAAGAATGGCGATGAGAAAATAAGTCTCTCATTTCTCTCTCAATGTTATGGAACCATAGCTGATTGTGATATTGGTACCGAACATTTGAGATGGATGGGCCCTATTAGATTCGACTTGGGTGTTCTCCAAAAGACCGTATTCAGAGCTAAATATCCTTGCTCATTATACGTAAAGTATTTGACCACCACCAAGGAAGAGTTACTCTCTCATTTCAATGATCATGTAAAAGATTCAACTCTTTCAAATCAAGTTACTGAACGTTCTCTCGATCTAAAATACCCTGACATTACTTCAGAACCTCCTTTGGATTGGATCCTGGTGGATAGCGACTTGACGGATAATTTGAGTATTTTTTACGTGGGGAAAATGCCTATGGTATCGGCTGATACTCAATTCTTCCCAGCTGCTTTACCGAATGATGGATCTATGGACATGATCTTAACTGACTCTAGAACATCAATTATGAAGACTGCCGCCGCTTTGCTCTCTGTAGATAAAGGCACACATGTAGACGATTCTGCTGTCAGACACCATAAAGTGGCTGCTTATAGACTTGTTCCAAAATTACCAGAAGGCTCAAATCATTATATTTCCATTGACGGGGAAAGCTTCCCTTTTAAAGCTTTCCAAGTTGAAGTCTTACCAAGTATATTAACTACACTTACCCCTAATGGTAATTACGTTGAAACTAGTTTCAGTAAATAATAAAACTACTTAACTACCTAATTTTTCCGTCATTATACCACGTAAATCAGTAATTATTTGCTGATAAATATTCAGCTTTGTGACTATTTCTCTTTCTAACATTGATTCATTAATAAGATAACTGGAAACCAAATCCTTGAGGGCATTCTTAATGAAGCAATTGACTTCGTTTAACAATGGTAACTGCTCTTCATCAAAAACTTGTTGTCTGCTGAATGAGCGTGTCATTCCTTTGAGGTAACTGGAGGATTCTTTAAACATCATAGGTTGCAATTCAAGACTACAGATTTGTAACAAGTCATAATATGACTTAATCACAAGATTATTGGAAAGCTGAGTTAAATCTAAAGATTTCAGAATTCTTTCATTGGCACTAGTAGTCTTTTCCATATGACTTTTGAGATCTTCTATAATACCAAGCAGCTCATTATATCTGCTAATGTAAAAATTACTATCTGTGGATGAATCAAGTTTTTCTTTAATGAGTTCATTGATTTTGTTGTGTAGATTTCCAACTTTATTTTCCAAAGTAACTATCAATTCAACTTTTGCTTCAAGTTCTTGCTGATTTGTTCTATTAATGGCTTCCCGGTTTTTCAAAGAATTCTTGAGGACTCCTACCTGGTGCAGATGATTCTTTACTTCCTCCTTCAAGCTATTTTCTTGTTTGGTTTTCTTAGTTAGCTTTATTTCAAGTTCGAAGTTTCTCTTGCAAGACTTATTGTACTTATCATTAATTTCTTTGAGTTGTTTAGTCAATAATTTATTGGATTTCTGTTTTTCGTGGTTAGCCTCCGTTTGTTCTATACAATTCTTTTTGGATTGAGATAATTCATCTTCTAAGGTGGCGATGGTACTCTGATAATCATCGATGGTTTGCTCTAAATAAACGACCAGCTCTTTCAAAGTAGAAATATCATTGTTGTAATTATCAATTTCAAACTTATGATTATCTTCAATCACTTGTTTCAATTCTTCTTCCTCTTTGAGTTTGAGTTGAGCATGCTCAACCTGCTCTTCAGCATCTCTAAGTTTAAATTCAAAGTATTCCCTTTCCGCTTTGGATCCACGAAACTCTTGTTGTTTGATGGATTGCTGGCTTATTTGAAGCTTATCAACTAAAATCTTGAGTCCCTCAATACTAGTATTAGCTTCCAGAGAATCTTCGAGGTTTTCTACAATTATTCGATTTACTGTGTCAAGTTCTTTCCTATACTCTTCATTTTCAATAGATTGTGACTGGAACTTCTCTTCCAAGGCTTTATACTTAATGGCCATCTTATCCAACGAATTTTGAGTATTTTTTATCTCCATTTCATATTGGGAGGTACTCAAGGTTGAAAGTAACTTACTTGCTTCGTAGGAGTGAAGATTTTCTCTAAGTACTTCGTTTTCTTGTAACAAGAGATTATTTTTTTCGGACAAAGCTTTTTGAGATGCAAGATACTTTTTCAAATTAAGAATCTCTGAGTCATTGGTTTTCAATCTGAGTTTTTGGCCTTTAATTTCACTAATAATCAGCAGGCCAGAAGCAAGATAATTCGTTTCAGATAGGGATTCAAAATTTGTATTTAATCCAAGGGCTTCCAGAATCTGAGTTAAGAGGCTTAAGGGAAGCTCACCAGTATTAGCACAAGTACTGGTGGCGGCTGTATTTTCACCTTCGTAATCATGATGAACATTAAATGATGAAATAGGATCCATTGGAGTCATGGTGTTGGTTTCAATCAGCTTGGTGGTGCTTTCAGTTGAATCTTGCTTCTTCTCTAGCGATAGAGATTTGAAGTCATTAATAACTTGTTGTAATTTAGCTTCATTTTCGGAGGCAGTTAAAGAATCACAATCAAAATTTTGCTGCTCTTCGAAAAGCATCGTGTTCCGTGGTTCAACATCAGCATCCCTAGAGAATGTTGGTCTTTTGATCTTAGAGGGTGGAAATCTGAAGGTCTCATCTCCTTCATATTCAACCTCTTCAAACAATGACTTTCTATCTTGATGGGTTGGCGAATCTTTCACTTCGAAGGAGTTTTGGAAATCATTGTTGAAACTATTGTAAATTTTTGGATCAAAAGGTAACTGAATTGAGCTCAAACTTCTTATAGAATTGTCATCATAGAGGGAACTAGTCACAACCTCATTATTTTCATCTTGAATCACCTTTAATTCAACTGTTGACTCTTTTTCTTCTTGACTAAACCTAACAGATTTTTTGCTTCTGTTCGGATTGTTATCAACCCACTCATCACCATTAACCAATATACTTGGTAAACTCTTAGACTTTCTAATAGTGGGGACCTCAAAAGGATCAATACTCAAATCTGTGGATTCATTCAAATCAGTAAAACCATCCGCTTGATCTTTGGGTTTTGGCATTTGAAAAGAGTTGGATCTTTTCAAATTTTGAATATCTTCAGGACTTATAAGCTCAGATGTAACATCGGGATCACTAGAGGATGACGACTCCTCTTTGCTTGCCAATGAAGTAGAACTAAGTAACCTTCTGAACAACATCCTTTGTGTTTGTGAATTGGCTGCGAAAATTATATAATTTGGAAAAGTGGCGTGTACCAACCCATTTAACACTTGCAAAAATGAATTCTGGCTCCCAGGATTTGAGCTGGTAGTCTACAACAAGAACGAAATGTGTCTACGTAGGCCAGGGCATCCAGAGGAATCTGTCGAGAGAATGGAAATATGTCACCGAAGAGTCCAGTGAAGTACTCTTGAGATCAAATATCACACTATTAGGTTCATCTATCTATTTGAATATGTTGGTTTATTCTATAATAAGTTAAGAACAGAGAGCACACCAGACGCTAAGAGTGATTTGATCCCATTTAGCTTCAAGATATCATCGCAACTCTGATTCAAAGGTCAGTCAACTGAGAAGAGAATGAATAGGTAAGAGGAAATGAGTCTGGGGTTCACTAGAATGGACAAGAAACCAGATTTCCAATTGAAACCTTAACTAAGGGGCGCTACATCCATGTTAAGGAAAAAAAGCAGTGATTTACGATTGCAAACGCCAGAAAGAACTGTAAAAACGATTGTCTTTAACAATTTCAATACTAATTCAAGTAAGGAAAATCATCAGTAACAGCCCAGAAATTGATAGTAATTAATCAGCTTTCTGGTGGTGATGATTTGAGTATCAACTTGACGTCTCCCAAGGCTGTATCTTGAACTTTTTGAAACTTTATGGGTGTCTGGGCCTTTATATCTATTTGCAGGTGAATATGAATTCCTGCATGAATATTTTGACAACAAGTTGGTTTCGTGGTCTAGTCGGTTATGGCATCTGCTTAACACGCAGAACGTCCCCAGTTCGATCCTGGGCGAAATCACTTTTTTTGCCAATGAAGATTGTTAATTGTGGCTCTTTTTTTTAGGTTAGAATATTAAAGACGCTACTTAATATTCAGGACATGGAGGCCTTCAAGAAAACACCTCGATATCGTATTGTTTCTGTATAAGCTTTAAAGATTTTCATTGACTATATGCAGTTCCACCAAAATTGAGGTGCTGAGACTGGTTAAGCTTTGAAGAATCTGGAGCGTGCGATACCCGATGGATGCAAAACAAAAGCAATTTAGTGCAATGGAAGTGACGATTGTAGTACTACAATAAATTGGCTTCCCCGAGGAAAGTACGGTCATTTCTTTGCGTAAACATTCCATTACACTAAAGACTTCAAAAACAAGTAGAATAAAAATGCCGTCATTTTCATCAGATAAAAACCAGTGCTCATATTCATAAGAGTAATCTATTCTATTTTTAACAGACTTTGGCCAGCGCAGAAGATAGAGTTAATCATACCAAAGCTTGGAAAACCTGTTTTTTGTTTCGGCACCAGATCAGGAAATTTTGAGCCACTCGAGCGGCAGTAAACCTCGATCACATTTTCAGGTACCCTTGTCTCTTACGCTACATGCGCTATTGTTAGTAGGTGCGTCACGTCGATTAGGCGAGTTCACACATATACCCGGCAAATAGAGAC
Organism: Yamadazyma diddensiae; assembly: GCA_030563465.1. NCBI lineage: Eukaryota > Fungi > Ascomycota > Pichiomycetes > Serinales > Debaryomycetaceae > Yamadazyma > Yamadazyma diddensiae. The sequence goes on from JAJMIX010000012.1 coordinate 42,092, forward strand.
ATATTTCTCAAGAGCAGCCTACAAAAAGCATCGAAAATCATTTAACTTGTAAAGTTTCCGGAAATGACACAACTTGAATGCTAATCATGGTTGTGGCACCAAATATAGAATATGGAGGCGGCCTGCATATAAACACGGCTCCGGGGCCACCTGTGAAGTTATGCGGTAGGCCCATGGATAAATTGACATGTATCATCGTTACTGGCATTCGCCTAAACCAGTAAACTTAATTACTCATATTCGTCTCTCTATTTGTTAAAGATACCTCTAAGTATTCATAAAAGGCACTTTGGTTTCCTGCTATACAGTACCTGCACGCGACAGAAAGGAGAAGCCGAATTTTTCACCTCACACGATAAGAATCTCATTCCATATTGCTGTAGTGAAAAACAGAAAAAAAAACACTTGCAAAATTTATAATGAACTTTATATCACTACGTAGAAAATACTTAAGGTTAGTGGTATTCAGTTTCTTCTTGTTGGTCCTACTGTCCACTGTAATAGCCACATGGAAACTTTCTAATTATGATATAGCTAGTTTAAATCTTGATGATGATAATGTTTTTGGGAAACTATATGGGAAATTCATAAAGAGTAAAGTTGATGATAAAACTTCTATTTCAGATTCAGAATTTAATGAAAAAGTTGATAAGATCCTTCATAAAAAAATGAATGCCGATGCTGAAGATAAATTTTGGATCATGAAATATGACTTGACTAAACAACTGACATTGACTGTTCCTGATTACTATTTTGAATATTCTCAAGAACCAGTACCTGATATTCAACCTTTTGATCCAAGATTCACTCTTTCCATTTATATAAATCATATCAAGCAGAAATTAGATGAAGATCAAAATAAAAGAATTGAAATACCTTTCCATTGGGGTGACTGGGCAGATTTATCTCATTTGAAACAATACTTGTTAGCCCCAGATTCCGAAAAGCCTGATTGTTCCTTGTTAGATGCTCGGGATGATGAAGACAGATTGACTAAACAGAAGGAAGAAAAGGAAAAATTGGATGCATTAGAATTAGCTGAATACGCTAAAAGTAAAGGAACTCCACTCCCAGAAGAGGAAGAAAAAGAGGAGGAAAAGAAGCAACGTATGGGTAAAAGACATGCGGCCGATGAACCGGACAAATTTTGTTTAAATAATGACCAATTACCTGCAGATCATGCCGATGGGAATTCGGTTCATCCTGGATTCAATGTTTTCAAAGCTCCAGGTAAAGTGACAGAAGAGTTGGGTATCATTATTGGTAAATCATACTTGTATTCGTTTGCTCCAGCTCCAGACTCCATTATATTCTTGACCAGAGATGGATCGTATAATGTCACTGTCTCCAATAAGAAATCCGGCTTGTTAACTAATGATCTTGTGAGAGATTACGTCAAACATTCAGGTAAAAGATCCATTGATTTGTATGACGAATTTCACTCTCTCCAAGCAGCCCATGCGTCCAACAAACACCACGTCATTAATGATTATGAGGTCAGTTTAAGCCCAGAAGATTTCAAGGTAGATTTTAATGAAATCATTAATCACTATGAAGACAAGATAAGGACCGGATCTAAATTGGCAGATAATGAAATTAAGTACTATAGGTCTTTGCAATACTCCAAGAACAGAGTTGAAAATGGTGGACCTCCAAAATACTTCTATGAATCTAGATTACTTCATTCTACCATTGGAGATCATTACGATTGGAGATTTTTCAATGGAATTCAATATGGGACTTATGAACAAACCTTGACTTTACACCATTTGGTTAGAACCTTTTTGAATTTCTGTAGAAAAAGTGGTGTGAACGTTTGGGTTGCACACGGATCGTTACTTAGTTGGTACTGGAATGGAATTGCATTCCCATGGGATAACGATATTGATGTTCAAATGCCAATTAATGATTTACATAAATTATCTCGTGATTTCAATCAGACTTTAATCGTGGAAGACTTGGACGATGGATTAGGAAGATATTTGATAGATTGTGGTACTTTCATAACGTTGAGAGCCAAAGGTAATGGACTCAATAACATTGATGCCAGATTTATTGATGTGGATACTGGATTATATATCGATATTACCGGGTTGGCTCTTTCAAACTCTTCACCACCAAATAGATATAAATCTAAGTTACCAAAAAACTGGCAAGTTGATGAAACTAATTATGAAGCCACCAATGAAATTTTACAAGTTTACAATTGCAGAAATAATCATTTTAGTAATTTTAATGAGATTAACCCCTTGGTTAAGTCTAATATCGAAGGAGAAATTGGGTACATCCCTAAAAAATTCAATGATGTGCTTGCGGCAGAGTACAGTAAAGGAACATTATCGAAAAAATTCTCACACCATGTGTTCTTGCAACAATTGAGATTGTGGGTTAGAGAAGAGGATCTTTATTACTTCTTGAATGATAAAGAGAAATGGAACAAATATCATAATTTCCAAGAATACTATGTTAAAAATGGTATAAATGAAGAAGTTACCGAATATAATTATGAACTAACCGAAGAAGAAAAGAAAAAGCTCAAATTAGAGGCCAAATTGAGAGAGAAGAATGGAGAGAAACTTGATGATTCCAAATACGGGACTAAATTGAATGATGATGAAATGAGTCTTGTTCTTAACCTTAGTAAGGAAGAATTACTAGAGTTATTAAACAAGGATGAAATTTTGATGGAATATATTTCCACTAGAGATTTCACATCTTTCCATGAACAAGAAATGCTCAGATTATTGATAAACAAGTCCACTAGAGAACTTTCAGGAATTCATCAACCATTCAACCCTATTAAAATTGATCCATTTTATTTCAAAGTTTTAACCGATTATATTGATTATGATAAAGAAGTTGAGAATTATCTTAATTTAAACAAGATTTATAAGGCATCAAAAGATCCTGTATCGTAATTCAATTCAACACTTTTATGTTCCTATAAAGTCATGACAAGTTTTTATACATTTTATACACTTTAATACAATTTATGTGAAATGAGGTTTCCCTTACTCTTTCTCCTTCAATAATCTCTTTAAAGATTCAATTTCCCTATAAGCCCTTTCTAATTCTTGCTTCAATTTAGTATTTGAAGCATCAAGTTCACTTACTGCCTGTTCAGTTAAAAGTTTCTCTAAAGTCCACTTTTCAATATTATTAGTCTCATTCTCTTTAAGTCTCTTGATATATTCAACAGCCCTCTGTAAAATTTGAGATTTATTGGTATCACTTGTTGGTATAAGACTGGCCAATTCCCTGATACCGGCATTGATATTTTCTCTTCTTCTTCTTTCAACTTCACGATGATTTTCTTTACGTAATTTATGCCATTCTTCAGTACCCTGACCTGGTTTACCAGGTGGTAAAGTAGTTGGTTGAAATGGTAATGGCATTGAAGGACCATTCATTGAAGGTAAAGAAGTTGACATTGAATTAACTGAAGATAATTGATGTTGAGCAGCTGCAACTGCAGAAGAAGCAGAATCGGTTGCAGCATTTTCTTGTTTTGATTGTTGATGTTGACTGAGCAGATTTTGAGTTTGGGGTGGAGATTGTTGCAGGTCTTGAGGATTTGATTTATCTTGTGAGAAAACATTCAGAGAATTTGTCTCATATTTAACTCTTTTATCTAAGTCGTTTGATTCTTCGTTTGTTCTTTTTGACATGTTAGCGTGAGTATGATCACGAGATAGTCACAAGGGAGATTTCACCTGATCATTGGGTGCGGATGTTGTTTGTGTGGGTGAGACACGCTTTTTGCAAGTTTAGTAAATGTTTCAAGTATTCGTATAATATTATCCGTGATTTTAGAATGTGTAAGCCTTAGGGCTCACATTGCAGTTAAAGGGAAATACCTGAGCTTTGGAGTCTAAGATACAAGGTTTGTCAATGTAGCAAAAGGTGCAAATATCCAAATAAATTCTCGAAGAAAGGCCCCAACACCTACAGATACCAAAATATCTCCGTTGATCAGTGCGGTTTCGGTCTTACTGTGGCTCCGATTGAAATATTTCACTACTAGTTCACTCAAGTTATCAGTTGAATATTACAATTAACTTAATTTGATTTATATTCGCTACTAGTTTATAAGTATCACAATGTTGATTCCCACCATTCGAGTGGTAAAACTCCCTTTGAATAATGTGGGCTTGATTCGCCAGTTCAAACCAGGTAAAGTCAATGTGATGCGCCAGTTGAGTCAAACCAGAGACATTAAATCGAACTACTTCCAGTTATATACAAATCGTCACTTTCACCTGGCACGAGTGTTGAGGGCAGAAGCTAAACCCAATGGCCCTAAACCAAACGACAGCCTTTTTGGTAAGAATATCACTACGTCTCAATCAAATATGATAAAATCACTTATGGCTACGATTTGGCCGAAAAATAACGTTGGATTTAAAGTCAGAGTCGTTATAGCGCTTGGATTGTTAATTGGGTCAAAACTTTTAAATGTTCAAGTACCATTCTTCTTTAAGAGTATCATCGATGGCATGAATGTTGATTGGTCTGAAAGTTTGGGTATAGGTGGTACAGTTATAAGTGCACTTATTTTTGCTTATGGAGGTGCTAGATTTGGAGCTGTGCTTTTTGGTGAATTGAGGAATGCTATATTTGCCTCAGTAGCTCAAACTGCTATCAAAAGAGTAGCATTAAACACATTTCGTCACCTTTTAAATATGGATTTACACTTCCATTTATCTCGTCAAACAGGTGGATTAACCAGAGCCATTGATAGAGGTACAAAAGGTATTTCTTACGTTTTAAACGCTATGGTATTTCACATTATTCCAATATCCTTTGAAATCAGTGTGGTTTGTGGTGTTTTAACTTATAATTATGGTGTTACATTTGCAACTGTGACTTTTTTCACCATGTTAGCTTACTCTATTTTCACCATTAGGACTACAGCTTGGAGAACTAAATTTAGAAGACAAGCTAACAATGCGGATAATCAAGCGGGTAACGTTGCATTAGATTCATTGATTAATTTTGAAGCCGTCAAATATTTCAATAATGAATCATTTCAAGCAAGTAAATATAATGATGCATTAACTAAATATCAGAATGCTTCAATTAAAGTTGCTACGTCATTGGCATTCTTAAATTCAGGTCAAAATTTCATCTTTAGTTCGGCTCTAACTGCCATGATGTATATGGGATCACAGGGTGTTGCAACTGGTGGATTAAGTGTAGGAGATTTAGTGTTAATTAACCAATTGGTTTTCCAATTATCAATGCCATTAAATTTCTTAGGATCGGTTTATAGAGAACTCAAACAATCTTTATTGGACATGGAGAATTTATTTCAATTACAAAATCACGATATTAAGATTGTTGATCTGCCAAATGCAAAAGAATTAATTTTAAATGAAAAGAACCCTGGAGAAATTAAGTTCGAGAATGTAACATTTGGATATCACCCTGATAGACCAATCTTAAAAAATGCAACTTTTACGATCCCTGCAGGTCAAAAATCGGCAATTGTTGGCCCCAGTGGTAGTGGTAAATCAACTATTTTAAGATTGGTATTTAGATTTTATGATGTTTCTGAAGGTAGAATTTTGATTGACGGTCAAGATATTAAAACTGTTAAATTAGAATCTCTTAGAAAACAATTAGGTATTGTACCACAAGATACTCCATTGTTTAATGAGACAATATTAGAAAATGTAAGGTACGGTAGATTAGATGCAAGCGATGAAGAAATCGCAAAAGTTATAAAAGATGTTCAATTGGATAACTTAATTAAAGAATTACCTGATGGGGGTGATACAATTGTAGGAGAAAGAGGTATGATGATTTCAGGAGGTGAAAAACAAAGACTTGCAATTGCAAGGTTATTATTGAAAAAATCACCAATCACATTCTTCGATGAAGCTACCAGTGCTTTGGATACCCATACCGAACAGAATTTGCTTAAAACAATAAGAAACGTTTTCCGAGAAACTCAAAATACAAATATTTCCATCGCTCATAGATTAAGAACTATCGCTGATAGTGATAAAATTATTGTTTTAAATAAGGGCCATGTTGAGGAAGAAGGAAGTCATTATCAACTCTTATCTGATTCAAATTCCTTATACTCAAATCTTTGGAATATTCAAGAAAACTTGGATATTGATGAAGAATTAAACCAAATAGATAAAGAAGCTCAAACTACTAAAGAAAATTAAACTTTCAAATAGAAATACATCAGATTATGCATTATGTAGCACCGAATTCATTAGACAATGTAAAATGCCCTATGCATTCTCGGGATTTATCCGGGCTAATCAGAGGATAATTTGCGCTTATTGTATGATTATTTTTCGAGAACAAGCGATTTCTTTCCCAACTGGAACATTTAGTGAAAGATAAATTTGTGTTTTATCGAAAGTTTTCTTTGTTGCAATAGAACTGTTCTCTTATAAATGCCCTTGCACAGTTGAGATGCAAAATTATGCACCCCTAGGAAACATATGCAGGCCACCTGCATGGACTCTGCGCAATGCCTTCAACATGCGAGGTTAAGCTGCCGCGGTATAGGTTGGGCCCGTAGGGCCTCAATTGCCCCCCAAATAAGACGAGAAAATTCCGTTCCGCGCAGTCGCAGGCACGCAAACGTCTGAGGGACCGCCCCGTAATTAAATATACGCGATTTTGCAGGGCCGTCTATAAAACTGTAAAGATAAGGATAGTAATCCTGCTATGGTTAGGGTACCAGGTACATAAATAAAACCTACTTAGTGACAATTGAATCATAACTTAATTTGTTACTACCAGAATACCTTCAACAAGGCCTCGGGATTCCAAGTCCCTCGGGACCACGTCAAAACCTGTTCCAATGAGTATTTTTTCCAAGTCTAGATCTCTAAAAAATTGGCTGAATCAGGAAATATGGTTGCGATTTTTTTTGGATTGTGCGTTGTGAAGTCGATTAAATTTTGTCTCGATACAGGCAATTGTGTGAGCCCACCTCCCTTCCAATAACGCTATTTAGTCGTGACAACACTTTTGTCTGGACCCTACAAAGTTTATAGTTGTAAAGATAACTCAATATATACGTTAAATCATTTCATATGATCCAGAGCTAAAGTTAATGGTGGTTATTGATCATGTCATCAATTATTCTCTATCCGTAGGCCACATTCTGTTCACACTTAACAATCAGTGGATTGTATCAAGTGCTAATTTAGTATAATATTCCAGACGCATCCCTATTATTCAAATTCGCCCTGTCAACTGATCCGTGAGGTTTGTTCCAATTTGGGCCATATCCTAGGTAGAATTCGCGGACGTATATGGTCTAGCTACCGCTATCCCCCTTTTACTCTGGCACGAAATTAGCACACTGTACTTTTTTTTTTTTTTTTTTGTGATAATTTGAATTTTTCAGATTTTTCACTAAATATTTGAATCTCCACTATCCCTAGTAATTGAAAATCAACAACACCAATTTTAAATTTGTTCATTATAATATTTCATCCATACCTTTAACCCATTATGAATATAAAATTCTCCAGGAAGAAATCAGACAGCGGTGCATCCAATTCAGATATTTCGTCTCATAGAAGATCAAGTTCAGGTAATTCGAATTTTTCATTGAAATCTTCTAAATCTGCCGGTAGTTCCAAATCTTCTGCCCTGTCAAAATCAGTTCCAAATTCATTCCATTCAAGATCTTCAAGTTCCACTTCTGCAACTTCAAAATCTTCAGCAAATTCTTACTACCCACTGAAATTATCAACCCATTCCCATTCTCATCCCCACACACATTTACATTCAAATTCAATTCATGCAAATACCCCAGTACACTCTAATTATACACATCTTCCTCCATTACCCAAACCTTCAGCTTCTGGTAAATCAAAATTGTTATCTTCAAAACCGTCAATGCCAATTCTAGCTTCAAAACCATCAATGCCAATGTTAGCTACCAAACTGTCAATGTCCCATTTAGCTACAAAGCCTGTATCGGTACCTGAAAAACCTAAACAATTATCAAGACAAAAGTCCATGTTTTATACATCAAAGCCTACTTCAAATCCTGTACTGCCTCAACCCCAGAAACCCCAGACCCAAAAACTGCAGCAGCACTCTCAACCAACTCCAGGTTTAAGACATTCTAAATCTCTCAGTCATTTACTTCATAACCGATCATCAACACCTCCAACTAAGACTTCCAGACCTTCAAAAAGTCATGGGAAATATAAAGAAGATTTATTAAAACATGAATGCACTTGTAAAGGCTGCAAATTTGATAAATCTTCAACTAAACCTCATAAACATAATTTGCATCCTCAACATAGAGAAAATAATAGTGATACCAATTCGATTGATTCGGTTGATAACTTTGCCAATAATATTCTTGATTTTGTTGTTAACAAACGAGAAGTTAAATGGAACATTTAAAATGGTCATTTTTATAGATTTGGGTTAGCATTCTATCCTTTAGCATTTGAGATCCTGCAAGTCAGGATTTCTTGTATACTCTGGTTAAATATATATTAATGGTGTTTATTTACAGCTATGCAATTTGTAGTTAATGGTTGGTTCTATGTACAATACTCAAGAGTTTTTGGTGTAATTTACTACTCTCATCTGGATAATCAATAAGGTATGAGAGGGCATCAGATCTGGTTAATTTATCGGTATCGAGATTCTTAACGATTTTCTTTGAAATGTCTTGTTTGGTTAAGGCAATTCTGTCTTTATTAACCACGAGAATGTCTTCACTTGGAATCTTGACTTTGATGGTCTTCTGGTTGATGTAAAGTTGAAAATCTCTTGATTTAGTCTTGATGATGTATGGGAAATGGAAAATATTACTTTGACTTTGTTCAATGACCAACTGGTCTTCTTTAACTGTAATTTGAGTATTTGGGTATTTATCGTATCTGATCCAAATGTTAAAGAATGATGCTAAATCAATTTCGTATTGATCAAAGAAGAATTGCCAGATTTCCATAGCCTTGATGGATTTGAATTTATTCTTTTCAATTAAAAGTTTTATTCCGTTCAACAAGGGCTCAATGTTATCTGAGTCTTCTGGACTTAAGATATTTGCCGCCATTCTTAATATCAAAATTCCTTTTTCATACACTTGGTGGTCAAATAAATGACTCGTGAATGTATCTTGATCTACTATAATAGAGTTCATGAATTTTTGAATGTTACAACCATTTGTTTTCAACATCCTGCCACTAATATCGATAAGCTCTTCCTTGAAGCTATAGTTTTTATCGATTTTTTCAACAAAATAGTTACCAAAGAACGTAGCGATGGATTCATTCAACCATAAGTATTTCCAGCTATCAAATGAAACCAAATTACCCATCCATTGATGAACTAATTCGTGACTTATTAACTGTTCAGTTTGTAAAACATCATCTTTAAACAAATGATCTTGCATAACTGTTATAGCCCCCCAGTTTTCCATAGCTCCTTCACTCAAAAATGGAATACCAATAATATCCAATTTGCCAAGTGGATACTTGCCGAACTTTTCTTCAAATACCGGTAATAACTTCTCGGCAATTGAGAGAACTGCCGGTGCTTTCGTAATAAATTCACGAATACAGTAAACTCTAATTGGAACCGATTGGCTGGTGGATTCCACGTATTGTAAGTTACCAATAGTGAAGGCAAAGTTAGAAGTAAGCATTGGAGGAGTAATTTTGAAACTGGTGGTTTTCATATCATCTGTCTCAGTTACACTTTCTACGGTATTATTACTTATGACATCCAATGTCTTACTAGACAGGATAGTTAATTTCATGGGCACCTTGAATGCAGGTTCATCTATACAAGGAAATATCATTCTGGCGAAATGTGGTTGTGTTTGAGTAGAAATCACCACTCTGTCATCAACATCGAATTTGAAGACTCCTCTGGTCTGTTCAAACGAGGTTAAGGTCTTTATAGTCCCCAAATACTGAATTTCAACTTTGCCTTCACCAGTGAAGTTTCCCGATAAAACAATGAGTCCATTCTCTCTATCGTTTAAAACATCCAACTTTTGTCCGTTAAACGTGGCCTTAAGTATAACGAGGTTTGTAGCGTGCAACAGTAATTTGAAAAATTCCTCAGTCCCACTGTAGAGTCCATTAGATAAGACATTAAATGTTATTAAACCCTTGAAATTTGGCTTGGTGGGGTTCACTTCCAACTTTAAATCATACCCTTCCGGTACATATTTGTTTTGTAAAACCAAAGACTGCATTTGTGGTTATTTTTTTTTTTTTGCAACCACTTCCAATTGATTCCAACAGGTGAAAATTTTCAGTTTGAGATTGGCCCCAACAAAAAGCGAGGAACGAAAAAAAATCTTTTGTGTGAAAAATCAACCAGTGTAGCACAATCCAAAAATACATAAGAAAAGGCTTTTTTGATAATTTGGTAAAGTCTATAATTCAATTTCATTTGTATTGACTGTAAGGTTTTTTTCCCGCTTGAAAAGCCTCGAAATTCTAAAAATAACCCGTGATTTTCAAAAAAAAAAAACCGTTGAACTCCCCCAAACCCTCACCTATACGAGAACCATCCATGCCAACACCAGAACTGCTCAATTTAATTTTGGCAGACCGGGGAACCGTTAGAATTGATACCTCGGGAGCATACATCGCCAATGATCAAATCTTAACCGTTGAAGATGAAAATACCAGTTCCACTTCCCCATCACCGGAGAGCAGTGATCCAGAGTATGATTACGAGGATGATGAGATTACTGGGGAAAACGGCCAAGTCCCAAAAAATATCACTTTACCTCAACATAATTCAGAAGTGATACATATCTCGGTAGATATAGGGGGTACCCTTACAAAGCTTGTTTATTTCACTACCAGTAACAGAAAGAATGTTAAACTGAAAGGAGGAAAATTGCATTTCAAAGATTTTCAAACGGAAAATTTCAAGACTGATGTATTGAATTTTATGCTAAAACTCATTAAAAGATCAATTGATAAAGAAAAATTGCCTCCAATAACATATATCTTGGCTACCGGAGGAGGAGCTCATAAATTTTACGATTTAATGAACAAGAAATTCTCTAAATCGAAATTACCAGTTAAGATTATCGCTAAAGATGAAATGGAATGCCTCATTAAAGGATTGGACTGGCTTATAACTAAAATTCCCAATGAAATTTTCACATATGATTTACATACAAACAACACCAAATTCATATCCTCTCCCTATACTCATGATCAAGACATTTATCCATACCTTCTTGTAAATATCGGTAGCGGAGTGTCTATGATCAAAGTGACGGGACCTGGTCCCAATGGGTTCGAAAGAATTGGTGGTTCATCATTAGGAGGTGGTACTTTATGGGGTCTTCTCTCTCTTTTAACTGAAGCAAAGGATTATAATGAAATGCTCGAAATGGCATCAAAAGGTGATAACGAAAATATCGATCTTTTGGTAGGTGATATTTATGGCTCAAGTTATAATAAAATTGGGTTGAAATCTAGTCATATTGCATCATCATTTGCTAAAGTATTCAAAAAATTAAGATTTAACAAAGATTTAGCAAATAGTTCACCAGCAGAAAAATTATCTCAATTTAAAGGTGAAGATATTGCAAGATCATTACTTTATCTGGTTTCAAATAACATCGGTCAGATCAGTTATTTACAAGCTTTAAGATTTAATCTTAAAAGAATTTATTTTGGTGGTAGTTACATTTCTGGTCATATGCAAACAATCCACACTCTAAGCTATGCGGTAAATTTCTGGTCCAAAGGTGACATGCAAAGTTATTTTCTTAGACATGAAGGTTATTTGGGTAGTGTTGGAGCTTTTGTTATGGGTCCGAGACCTGATGATAAGTCTTAACATTAATTGGCTAGTTTAATTCAGTTGTACTATACTTTATTTATTTATTTATTTATTCATTATTATGATATCATATATTCACTAAAAAAAATTTTCACCATTTATAACGGAAATATTTGTTATCAATATCGGTTAAATCTTGAAGATCCGTATCTCTGTTTTCAACAATTACTTCTCCATATAATTCATCTCTCTTCTTATTTTCTCTCCAACATAAGAACATGTAGATTAAAACAGCGAAAATAGTCAACACATATGCACCGAAAATTGCTGCAACTCCCAATGTATAAGTTGGATCTTGGCTTTCCAAGAAGAATTGAGGTGCAATTAAATTACTGACGGCATAAGTCAAGAAATAAAGGGAGTTTGCAGTAACTTTTCTTGTGAATCCAGCATGATTAGCTGCAATGAGATTCAATGAAATGATATAGGAACCCAAATAGAAAAATCCAAAGTATAATGATGCCAATCTACTACCATACCAATCTAATGGGAGCTTGTATAAGCATCCGGTACCTACAAAAGCTGGAATCAAATAGAAACAGAGGACACCCCCACGGAAATGTCTCTTTGGGAACCATCTTTCCAAGAGCCAAAGAGTACCACTAGCCATATAGACAGAAATGGTTTGAAAAATACCAGTAGGCATTGTCAATAAAGTACTATCTCTAGGAGACCAGCCAAACCCTACAACGATCAAATGGGAGAAATTAGTTAACCCACCATTTGGAATAGAGATGAATAATTGAATGGCTACCATAGTCCAGACTTTTGGATCCTTCAAAGTTTGGAAAAACTGTTCCTTCTTGAACGTTGTGTTCTTAACACCAGTCTGGTTTTTTCTAACTCTGTCAATCACGATAGCTTTCTCTCTTTCGTTAAGGTATTTGCATGTCACTGGGGAATCTGGCAACAACAAAATTTCTAATAACCCATATACCCCAGACATAGCACCAATGATCCAGATAAAGTACCTCCATGGAGCATAAGCAGCATTTGTATATGCACCAACTGCATACCCTATGGGCCCAGTGAAGACGGTGGAAAGACCAGTGTAAAACAATCCAAGACGCAAAGACTGTTCAGGTCCTCTTACATACCAGATACTCATAATAATAAGATTAATAGGAACAATTGGAGCTTCTGCCATACCAAGGATAACTCTACAAGCTACCATTGTTTCAAAATTTTTAGCGAAACCAGATCCTATCAATACAATCCCCCATAATACAAAACATGAACCAGCAAGTTTTGCAACCGGTAATTTTTGAAGAATTAATCCACTGGGAAAGCACCAGACAAGATAACCAAAATAAAAGGCAGAACCAACCCAACTATATTCATTTCCCACTAAATGTAAATCTTGCTGCAAACCATAAATAGATGCAGTACCGTTTGAAACTTTATCCATGGCTGCAAGCGAAACATTTAACCATAAGAAAGGAATAAGAAACATATCACATTTCCAAAGGATTTTCCTTTCTTCAGCTTTAGTGTAACCGTCTTGAACTAAATCTGCATATTTAGCAGCAATGTCGTCGGCTTTATGAACCAGCTCAATACCGCTTGCGACTTCGCTAACACCTACAACCAGTTTATCCTTCTTTAAATCTTCTGAAGCTTGACTCATATTTGACATAATTCAAATTGAATTTAACAATAGGTTGGTTCATTGTACTTCTTTTATACCCATTATACGATGGGGATTTACTGGTTATTTCCGACACGTGATTAGACGGTGGGTATATAAGACTCCATCTTATCGGCAATAGCTGCGAAATCCGTTTTGGGACAACTGATAAGGACGCATATCCCGTCATTTGGGGCATATTTTCCGCAGCCGTCTTATCGGGGCTGTTATCAGACAATTCAAACGGGGTTCAATAATTTCATCTTTGTGAATCTTGTTAATTCCATGGGACAAACAAAAAGAAGATCTTGCCATAGTTGTGATAGGTGTAAATTACGTAAACTTGCTTGTGTCAGATTTAATGAAAATTTGAGTGTGTATGAGCCTTGTGCTACATGCAGTGCTTTAAGATTAGACTGCAAAACTACCATCGAGAGAAAAAGACGGAAATTAAGTGTATCGACAATTTCTAAAATTAATAAGGAGTATATGGGTAATATACTCAAGTCCATATATCCTGAATTAGATGTTGAAGACACCGATTCTTTGAAAGCATTGTCCGATAAGCTTAAAACAGCCCCTATTAAGCAACCCGCATCGCCTGCTGGTAGTACCAGCAGCACCACCACCGAAGATAAAGAGGTGCATTATGTGGTGTATAGTGGGAAAAGTGTTAATGATGGTATTATTTCCAGCTGCCTGGAATCGACAGCACCTTCGACTTTTGGACTGCAACTGGGTCCTTTCGACAGAGTCATATACGATAACGACGGGGGATCACATTTCATGGGATCTTTTGGGTTTACAGGGTCATTGACATTGTTGCTTAATAACTATATCAAATTGACAGGATTGAAAGAGACAAATTCGATCAATTTCATCAGAGTAATGAACAAAAGAGGTTCTGTGATCTCTTCATTTTCAGATGCCACAGATCCATCATTATTGAAGGTGACAAATGATGATTTATATCCCTTAATGTGTAACTTCAGCAAAGAAGAGTCTGAGTTTTATGTTAGCAAGTACTTCGAATCTTGTCCCAAACTTTTGCGGGCTATAAATGAAGAAGAAGTTGATAAACTTCTTGACACATTTTGGCGAGTTAAAAACCGTAAAGCAGTAGCATCATCGCTAACTCATGCACAGTATTGTAATATATACATTATTTGGATAACTGGGGTTAGTATTGAATTATATCCTGAAGCCTCAATGCAAGACACATATGAATCAATGAATCGGTATTTGAATCTCATAAAAATACTCTTATCTGACATTTTCTTGGTTCCTTCAACTGATGGTATTCGGTGTCTCTTGCTATTATCTTGTTTTTTTGAAAGAAATATGCAAGTGGAAACTTCCTACATTCTAGCCCAAACTGCAATATGTCATGCAATGGCAAGTGGGTTTCATCGAGAATCCATAGCTACTGCTGAAACCTTCACCTTGTGGTGGGCTCTATTTGATAGAGAAGTTCAGCTTGGTTATTATTTTGGAAGAACTCCTTCAATACCATTGGATCAAGTGGATTTAGCTACTCGAAAACGATTTGAATCTTCGAGTTCAAAATCTCTGTTTTACGATCATTGGCTCACAGAACTAAACAAGCTTTCGTATAATTTCTTGAATCACGAACAACGTCCCACAGTACTTTCGAACCACTTGACCCGAGAGTACTTGAATATGGCTGTGAGTTATGATATTCAATTGGGTGGATTCTTCGAACGTATATCCGGTGTCATTAAAGATTTTAATAACTTGTCTATGTATGAAGCTCAAATATTAAATCAGTACTACTTGACGGCTATTAATTCAGGCTTTCCCTTTTTACTATCATCATTCCATCAGAATATAAGCTCAATACCAGGTTGTAATATAAATGATATTGTAAGGTTGATTGAAAAGTGTGTTTATAATTGCATAAAACTGGTTAACCTAGTTCGTTCTGTTATCACAAACGATGACATCTCATGTCTTGATTGGAGTTTAACTACTGTTTCTTGTTACACCATGGTGGGACTTGTTGCTGGTGCCATGTTCTATAAGGTCATCAATAACACCCTACCTGCAATTTATCGGGTAACCGAACCTGAAAAAAGACTACAAGAGATCGTTCAAAGCTCAAGAATAATAAGAAACTTGAACATGAAGCAAGCAGAAAAGTCAACTGGGACATTAAGAATTCGCCAATACTGGATAGAAATTCTTAATGAAGATCTTGATCTTCTATTAGATAATATAAACATTAATCCAGACATCTTACACCTCAAAACGTTAATTTTGGGGGACATCGAAGAAACACAGAGCTTTGTAGAAGATAAAATAGTCAGCCCCAAACTCCTGGATTATAATTCACTCTCCTTGCATCTTGAAACTAATTTTCTTGATGGATCTTTGAGTCAGAATTGGATATCAGCAATATTCAAGGAAGAAAAATAGTCATATAAACGTATATTTTATTTATTTAATTATCACTATCGGTATCTGCCACCTCAATACAAGAGGTAACTGCCCCCTCTGAGATGTCCTTGTAAACATCAAATCTTGTTTGGACTCTGATTGGAATATTTTGCCTAAATTGACTAATGGCTTCTGGCTTTAAAGTTGAATGAAGGATCTCTTCTCCCTCTCCGGCTTCAGCTATAATCTTTCCACTTGGATCAACGACCATCGAGTGTCCGTATACCTTATATGTTGAATCCATGTTTCTTGCTGGTGAACACATAATGACATACATCTGGTTATCAAGAGCTCTTGATCTTGCCAAAAGAGACCAATGTAACGGCCCAGTGGTGGTATTAAAAGCACTTGGGTAAACCATACAGAATGCATTGTTTCTACTAGCAATTGTTGCCAATTCAGGGAATCTGATATCATAGCAAATACCTTCACCTACAACTCCAAACTCAGGAATCTTTATCAAGGTTGCAGAAGAACCACCCGAGAAGGTTTCGCTTTCTTTTGCAGTAATTTTATCCGGGATATCAATGTCAAATAAATGAACTTTCCTATGAAGACCAATTAACAGACCCGACTTATCAAAAGATAAAGAAGTATTGAAAAGCTTTCCTTGATATTTTTCAGCAAAAGATCCTCCAATAATGTTAATTTTGTACTTCTTTGAGAGTTTACTGAAAAGGCTGAATCTAGGACCAGGAATTTCCTCTGACAATTTTTCATAAAATTCTTTTCCCAAAGGAGAGGAGAAGTGTTCTCCGAAAACCACTAATTCAGTGTTTGGGTAGTCAGTAATAGCTTTCTCAACAAGCTCCTCCACCCTGTTCAAATTAGCCTCGAGGTCGCCCGTAGGCATAGTTTGTATTAAAGCTACTTCTAACTCTCTATTCAAAACCATATTTAAAGTTAATTACTATTACATAACCATAAGGGTTATTTTATACATCATCTGAACATGCATGATTTGTAATACCATAGCTTTCCATATTTTCTGTTAACTCATCTCTTCCATGGAATTAGCAGCTAATTCCTCATGTATCCAATTAAATTTCCCGATACGGAAAGGAATTCAAATTCCCGTGGATTTATGCATAATTTCCGCATGTCGCTTATCGCAGATCTTTCCGAACTCGAGTCGCTTTTTGCAGCCAGAAAAATCTACTGATATAAAAAGACTAGGAACGATGGAATTATCAAACACAAACAGAAATGGGAGAATTGGAAACAAAATATAAGCAAGATATCGAAGATATCAAAGCATGGTGGGCTCAAGACGAGAAGAAACACTTGAAGAGACCTTATAGTGCTGAAGAAGTAGCCCTGTTTAGGAACAGTTTCAACATTGAATATTTCTCATCGATTCAAGCTAGGAAATTGTGGAAGATTTTCCATAAACACCGTGAAGAGAAAACACCAATGATGACTGTTGGTTGTGTAGAGCCATTATTGGCTTCACAAATGTCAAAAGCCGGCTTAGAATGCGTTTATGCATCAGGTGGTGTTTCTGGTTTAACGCAAGTCGAAGAGCCAGGAGTTGATCATGCCGATTACCCCTGGGATACGGTCCCAAGAGTTGTCAATCGAATCGTTAAATCCCAAATGTGGAGAGATAGAACTCAACGTCAACATTTACTCATGTTGTCAGAAGAAGAGAGAAAGCTGTATCCTCAATTCGACTTCCTCCTTCCAGTAATCGCTGATGGTGACATGGGTTTTGGTGGAGTTACTACGATTGCAAAATTCACGAAAGTTTTCGTTGAATCAGGTGTAGCCATGTTCCACTTGGATGATTTAGCCATTGGAATGAAGAAATTCACCCAAGGTATCGGTAGAACCGTCATTCCAACTAGCGAGTATCTTAAAAGACTTACGGCTGCAAGATTCCAAATTGATGTCATGGGTGCCGATACTCTCTTGATGTCAAGAGTTGACTGTTATCATGGTGGTTTTATTACTTCTGTCTTCGATAGCAGAGACCATAAGTATGTTATGGGAGCTACAGTTGAGGATATTGACCCATTAATCAAGGTTTTGTCTGACGCCAGAATCCAAGGGAAGAGCATTGCCAAAGCCAAATTAGACTGGTTCAAAGATGCAAAGGTTATGACTTTCGATGAAGCCGTTGAGCAAGTATTCAACGACGAAGAGTATAATGCATACTTGAACCTAGTTAAAGAAGCTCCTTTAAGCAGCTTAACCAAACGTCAAGAAATGGCTGCTAAAGTTTCCAGCAAACCAGTTTATTTCAATTGGGATGCCGGTAGAAACTCGTATGGGCACTACTTGTTCAAACAGTGCATTGAGTCAGTTATTGACAGAGCTATTGCTGCATTGCCACTAACCGATACAACATGGGCCCGGATAGATGCCCCAAAGCCAGACGAAGTTACTAAATTCCACGCCGAGCTTAGAAAAGTATCACCTGATCGAGTCTTCGGATTTGGATATATAGGCACTTACGATTTCGCAGCCAACGGTTACAGCGAGAAGCAAGTAGACAATTTCCACCAAGATCTTGCCGATATTGGAGCAGTGTGGCAAGTTCAACCCATCTTTGCCATTCAAGGAACCAATTTATTCAATTATAAATTTCTTGAAATGTGGAAAAAAGAAGGTATTAGAGGGTATATTAGAGATGTTCAAACTGAAGCTAATGCCCCAGGTAAATTTCGTCCAGGAGCATTTGCTTCATGGGGTGGTGGATACCTTGCCGATACTTATATAGATATCACCGATAGCAACGACCATCAAATTTCTATAGATTAATAAAAAAAAAGCTGGTTGTACTGCCTTTTTTTGCAACATTTTCTGCTTCTCATTGCAACCTCATCAGCACCATGTTACATTCGTGCGGCGGCTAACCCACCTCTCAAGGACCGAAAAAAACTGTATAAATATAAACAATTTCCACCATGGAATCTGTCACAATTGATACCACAAAAAACATATCTCCTTTCCCTCATAGAATATATCCTCTAGTTCATACCCTACATTCAGAGTGGATAGATTCTCCAATAAATTCTCCATCAAATTCCCCATCCAAAATGTCAACCATCACCGAATCTAAAAGGTATGAACCCAAATATGAAACCCCTAAAACCAATAAATTTAAAGCATATATAACTCCTGAAAGTAATAAAACCACAAACGTGGTGCTAAATGAAAAACTCACCAGAAGTAGTTCTATTATTCCCGTTGAAGTCCCGGTGCCGAAGCATGTGCCAGTTATGGACATTTTATGGTCAATGATAAATAACATTACTGGCAAGGATAAGATGTCAAAAACGGGACAATATCTTTTAAGATTACTTATACATCACGCTAAACAAAGTAGAGATTATCTTAGTGATGATGTTATCAATATCTCTACCATCGATAAACGATATAATGATCGAAGTAAACGATTAAATCTAATTCGTAATTTCCTTAATCATCCCATGGATTTCGCTAGAATAGTTGTGATCTTGTTATGTTCAAGATTTGTCAAAAGATTCCAGGGTATGGTTAATGGGATTGGAATGTATAGACAATTTCTTAGATTTGGTAAAACCCCATTTAGAGTGAAAGATTTATATTATAAATTTACCAAAGCTATTAAAGATGATCAAATAGAGAAACAGATTTTTACCAAGAAAACTTTGGGAGAATTAATTGGTTTATATTACGGATTTAATGATGAATGTTTATTATTATTTAAATTGGGTATTTTAACCAATAAATCATTTAGAAAGTTTGCTGGCAGACATGAATCGTTAGCTTGGTATTATGATTCTATTTTAGGAATTTATAATGCTTTGCAAAACATTAATAGTTTATCACAACAAGAAATGGAAATGAAAATTCAAATTCAAGTTAAAAACAAGGCAAAAGCTTTATCAAAACAAATACTCAATTTAAAATCTGATGATTCATTATTTGAATATTTAAAGGACAACTCTTCGAATCAGAATCAAGATATGATAAGCTTACAAGAGATTCAATTCAAAAAGACAAATGCATATCTTGACCTTTATAAATGGTTATCAGATTTCATTTTTGATAGTTACACCGTATTCAATATGAAGTTACCATTTAAAACATTCCAAATTTGGTTTGGTTTAATTGCTGCTTCTTTGAGTACTTGTAAGATATACCGGGAAACCCAGAAAAAGTTATCGAAATAATTTAAAATATATTAGATTATGTACTATACTATATCATGTAATTTTATTCCTTTAGGTATTTCTCTAGCCTTTGCCCAAAATTTAGATAAATGTCTTGATCCTGAATCACACGCTATAACCACAATAGATTTCCCAGGTCCCTCTTTCATTGCAGTTTTAACTGCTGCAACACAATTTATGGCAGCCGATGAACCCCAAAATAAACCATCATTTTCACATAAAAATCTAGCCATTTTAAGCGCTTCTTCATCACTAACTCTAATAGCTGAATCTATAATTTCTTCTCCCTGTTTGAAATTCCAGGTCAATCTGTTTAATCCAATCCCTTCAACCATCGTGTCAACTTGATGTCTTCTACGAGTACCTTCCTTTTCAACTGAGTCATACATAACACCAAAATTGATCCTATTAGCCAACCCACTTCCCTGAGGATCTGCAAGTATAACTTTCACATTAGGATCTTGTGATTTCAAATATTTTCCAACTCCTGATATTGTTCCTCCGGTTCCAGAACCGGTGATGAACATATCGATATTACCTTCCATTTGTTTCCAAATTTCAGGTCCAGTGGTATTATAATGAACTCTCCAATTGAAATCGTTCTCGAATTGGTCGGCAAAAATGGCATTTCGTTTATCGGTTGTATCATTATTAATG
Source organism: Yamadazyma diddensiae (assembly GCA_030563465.1). NCBI lineage: Eukaryota > Fungi > Ascomycota > Pichiomycetes > Serinales > Debaryomycetaceae > Yamadazyma > Yamadazyma diddensiae. The sequence goes on from JAJMIX010000012.1 coordinate 62,816, forward strand.
GCTTCAGCTCGAGATCTGGCAGCATTAACATACTGTTCCGGATCAACAATTGATGCCGGCTTAACTGGTTCAATTATTGCCCCTAAACTTTCAAGCAACTTGATTTTCTCATCACTGGTGTCATCTGGTAGACAAATATGAGTATCGTACCCTAAAGAGTTACTTAGTAAAGCAAATGAGATTCCTGTTGAACCTGATGTGCCCTCAAATATAATATCACCATTATTAGGTTTCAACTTACCGAGTTTTTCATTATTCCGGATAATTGAAAGAGCTACACGATCCTTAGCACTTCCTCCGGGATTATTCAATTCCAATTTAGCGTAAATTTTGCAACCGGTTAATTTTGAAAGCGACTTTATCTCAATTATCGGAGTATTTCCCACCAAGCTTTCGACTCCTCTAGAAGTTGGAGGAAGTCTTGTAAGGCCTCCAAATTTTGACTGGAGATTGGTGAGACGAAGCACCTCTGATATTATATAAACTGAAGATGCTAAAGCTACAGATACTTTGAAAAAACTAGTGGTGTCAAATGCCATGAGAGATGAGATGAGCTGCGACGGGAAAAAGTGAGACAGCCGATCAAATATAATAGAGAGGACGGAAAGATCTGATGAAATGCTAGTAATTTCTTTGGAATTAACGTGTTTCTGTGGTTACTTTTTAATATATAGTGTCTGAGATTTTGACGTGACGCTAACAACCCCCTAATCTCCCCCTAATCTTCCCCTACGCTCCCCTTGGCGCATCGAAGCCCACCCCAGAAAAAGCACCTCGCAGAGCCGAGCCGGTGCCTCAGGAAGGCTCCCCCATGGTAACTGCCAGGCACCGCACCGATGGTGTCTGTTGACTAAAGGCCCCTACCTTACCCAACTGCAAATCTCTTTTGGCTATATATAATCTCTGACCCCTAGCCATTCCGCCCACCTCTACCACCATATCACCTCCAGTTCACCCAAGTACGGACTGGCATCCCATTGTCTCGGACTAGCTCGCACTGAAAACTATTATTCTTACTGCACTCCAAACATGACCGACAAAAAAGATGGAGATAAAAATGATGAAAAATCAGATACAAAACATAAAGCTTTCACGATCAAATATAAACGTCCAAGAGGTTCAAGAGCTTGTGTAGTTTGTCGTCAACGTAAAGTTCGTTGTGACGCAGAAATTCATATACCCTGCACCAATTGCATTACATTTGGATGCGATTGTGAGTTACCAGCCGTTAAAAAGAGAGGTAGTAAATCTGCTGATCCAAAGAAACGAAAACTTGAAGAAGAAGTAGTTATAAAATCTGAATCTGAAGAACCAGCTTCTGAATTTACCAAAGAATCATCTCCCAAAAATAAATTTCAAGTAAGCACCAGTGAGCCAGTATTGAATATATCCAAAGTTAGTATTGCCCCTTCTTTCACTTCAAAATACAAAAACAGACCTTCGGTTCATAAGAAAGAGTTGCTGCTAAGTAAAGCTAGGGCTTCATTTACATTTTTAGGTTCAACTTCTGTGGGGTTCATTGCTCAAAGTGTGGGTGATAATCATGTCCAGTTAAATGAGGATGTTTTCGATGTGAACGAAAACTCGTTAGATTCGGTCGAGTTGGAGATTTTGAAGATTAGAGGTGCTTTTTTGTTGCCTGATAAAGAGTTAGCATTGGATTTGATTAATAGTTATTTCGAGTACATTCATCCGTTGATGCCAGTTATCAATCGAACTCAATTTATGGCTAAATTTAATGATCCAAATGATAATCCTCCATTGATGTTGTTACAAGCAGTTTTGCTATGCGGATGTAGAATTTCTAAGAACCCGTTATTAATGGACTCAAATAACTCAAACAATTTAGCTTGTTTGACATTCTTCAGAAGGGCTAAAGCGTTGTATGAAACCAACTATGAGAGTGATCCTATAGCTGTAGTACAAACATTGATTTTGATAGGTACATACTGGGAAGGACCAGAGGACGTCACCAAAAACTCTTTCTACTGGACAAGAGTTGCTATTGGATTGGCTCAAGGATTCGGAATTCATAGAGACGTATCGAGATCTCCTTTAACCACAGTTGAGAAAAAGGTTTGGAGAAGAGTTTGGTGGTGTTTATTTGAGAAAGATAGAAATGTTGCAATTGCATTCGGAAGACCGGTGGTGATAGATTTGAGTGATTGTGATGTCCCCATGTTGACATTGGAAGATTTTGATGAAGATGATCCCGATACCGGTGTTAAATCTCCATATCCTGTAAATGAAAAGCAAGCTCTTTATTTCATTCATTTGGTCAAATTAGCTGAGATAACTGGTATCATATTGAGACATCAATACACGGTTAAAGCTGAATCAATGAAAAAGAAGAATAAATTCTCAATCATTCAACATTGTGATATGCTTATGGGAATCTGGTTCACCAATCTTCCTCCGCTGTTGACTTTCTCGTTAAATGATGAACTGAAACAGGATTTCTTCAATTGTTTGTTAAATGCTCAGTATTATAATCGATTATACTTGATCCATAGATCAAATTTGATGAGAATGGCGAGATCAAATTCCACCGATCCAAATAATTATAAATATCCTTCTTGGGGTATTTCGTTCCAAGCAGCCAGAATGATTTCTATTATCTCGAAAATTTTGTCTGATAAAGGTTTGATCTTTTATTGTCCAGTTATGTTTGTTTATATCGTATACAGTGCACAGATGATGTTGATTTATCACGTTGATTCTACCAACCATTTGATTTCATCAACCGCAGCTGATTCGTTGGTGATTCTCAAAACTGTATTGGAACAAATGACGAACAATTTCCCGGTTGCTAAAGTATTATTAAAATTATTTGAAAAGTATGCCGATAGTCAAATCAAAAGAGCTCAAGTTATTGAAAGAACTGGTCGCAAAGCATTAAATCAAGAATTATCAAGTGCTAAAAGAGCCATGGAAAATGAACAAAATATGAAAGCATATTATGGTAATTCAACTCCAAGTGAAATCACTTCGGGTAATGGTGATACATTGAGCCCTCAATACATGAATCCAAATCTGATACAGACAGATAATTCAACCAGTGGAGTGTTCAGCTATAGGAAAGACCCCACAAAAGCTAATTTTGAGCAAATGGTTCAAGAAATCAAAAAACCTTTACAAGATAGTCAACCAATTGATCAGTCACCGTCCGATTCTATGCTTCATAATAATCAAACCCCACAAGAGAACCAAAAACAAAAGACGTCACCATCATCACAAAATTCTTTCCCCAATATATCATTAGTTACTGAAAGCATGCCTGCCGATACGAATTTCTTTCAGAATTTCGAACCAACACAATTGTTCCCTAACGTAGTGACGAGTTATCCACCAAGTCAAGCTCAATCGCCTGATTTACCCAATTATGTTGAAAAAGAGCAAATGGTTGAAGGCGTTGGTAATGATGATGATTATATGCCCCCTCAAACACCTGGTGGAGGTTTTGCAACTAATTTCATTGACAATACATTTATAAATATGAACCTTCAATCGGGAGCAGATAACTTTGTTCCTGAAGATATTGGTTCGTTTTTCAATTTCCAAAATCCCCTTTGAATGTATATAGTTGTAATTATATTTTATGAACTTGTATTTTTATTACTTAACTACTTCCAAATTGATCTCCTTTTTTTAGCCTTTGATTTAACTTGCTTTAAATTATTCAATAATTCATCTCGTTCTAGTTTCTGACTATACCCAATTAAATTCTGTACTACCAGTTCGTATATCTCTGAATTCTTCTTCAATTCGTCAAATTGATGAGTCCAAACACTCGATAATTGTAATAATTGTTTATAATTATCCTTCAATTGATTAAGTTTCTCTCGTAATTTTTCTTCGTCACTGCCCTCTAAGAATGCACTAGAGGAATTGTTCAAATTGTCAAGTTCAAATTTGGACAACATTTCGTTAGTCTTGTTCATGAGCTGCATCAGTTGATCTTGGGATATATTTAATTCACCAAATTCCGGTATCACAAAACCTTGCCAATCTATATCTTGTTCATTTACTGATTTCTTTCTATTATGAGTATCTTTTGTTTGTTCGTGAAGCTCGTCAAGATTAATTGGTATACCCAACTTGATCAACAAGTTGTGACGAATATGCAGTTTCATCCAATAATTAGGTCTTAAATGAGGAAGTCGGCTTAGTTGTGAAAAGATTGCATTTGACCTTTCATCCAATAATTCATCAATGGCCATCAGAGTGGTTTCAGGTATGGTTGTGGTGGGGAGAATCTCATTTAGTAAATCATCTATTTGCTGTTGTGCAATTGAATTATCTAGCTGAATATAACCGGTGCTTCCAACATCAAAGTCACCGAATCCGTCATCATCGTCTTCATTAATAGCTACTACTGGTTCATTAAAATCGTCAAAATCATCATCAGTATCAGACGCCATGGTGTTGTCGCAGTATTTATTTTGTTAGACTGAAAAATTCTAAGACACTGAAAAATTGCAAAAATTGCAAAAGAGCATGTCTGACCTAGTATTATTTTCAATAGGAAATCCGGGGCCTCTGACAAGACATTCTTGTGGTCATTATGCCCTTGAACAGTTAATCGACTATTTTGGTGCTCCTCAATTAGTTAAATCATCTACATTTTCTTACACTGCTATACGGCTGCTAAATCTTGTCAAATCTAATGCGTATATGAATGAATCAGATAAAGCAATACGAAAATATTGTGAAAAACATAAAGTAAAGACAGAAACACCTATATTTGTTCTTTACGATGATTTCGAAACACCTTTGGGGAGAATCAAGATATCAGAGTTTAAAAAAAACGAAAGTCACAATGGTATAAAATCTCTTCGCAACCATGCTCAGTATAAGCTAGGTATTGGTATTGGGCCAAAACCACAGAGTGCGTCCAGAGACACTATGGCCTCCTGGGTGCTTTCGCCATTCACTCAGAACGAGAGGGAAATATTGAAAAGTAAAAGCATTCCCATGTTGATAGATTATGTGGAGTTCATTGAAGAGGTAGAAGGGGAAATTGACGATTGCGCTAAAGTGAATTCATATTTTAGTAAAAATAGTGTATATTAGAAAATGGTATTTCTTCGTTGTCTAATGTAATCTGAATCGTCTGATTCTCCACCAATATCATCGTCTGCGTCGGGACTTGCAGTTCTACTGGTCTCCGTGTCCACTAAATTTTGGTATCTCTTGGAGAATGGTGATAAGAGATTACTTTCTTCCTCACTTATTTCGCTGTCATTATCACCGGCAAATTCTACTTGGTGCACTTCAAAGTCATCGGATAACACTCTATCATCATCAATGATACCCTTAGATTCATAATCTGCACTCAATTTCAGGCTCTTTCTTCCTCTTTCAATTGCCCTTTCAATGCTTAGCCTATGTTTGATGAATAAAAGTCTAGGAAACATTGATCGCTGTCCCTTTATTAACATTTCCCCTAATCGTTCTTCGGTTGGATCACTCAATATATACTTGAAATCACTCAACCTATTCCTAGGCCAAACCGTTATGGTACCAGAGAACCGTTGAAGCCAAATATTCAGCCAATCCTGTTCTAGAAAATGAGGAAGTAAATCTAAGTTTTTAATAATTTTTAACCATTTAGTAATTTCGAGTCTCAATAACTGCTCGACAGCTGCTCCTAAAAATCCACCTCTAAATGATTCATAATGTTGTTTTGACGTATGCCTTTTAGGTATTGCAACAGGTCTACCAACAGTTCCCTTTGGAGCATAAAAAAACAAAGAAATATGAGGATTTACTTGAGATACTATACTAAAATTCACATTGTAGTACGTGTTCAAGGAATCTATTGGAATATCAGTTCTCAATGACCCATCTCTCCATTTATTTCCCAAGGAAAATGGTATCACTTTCCCATTATTGGGATTTTTCATCATTAACACCACAGGATTCAATATACCAGGGACTGCAGACGATGCTAATAATGATGACCAAATGATGCAATTGGGAGACGTGATATTATTACAAAGAATCACCGGAGAATGGGGATCTGCTGGAACGGTGGATATATTTAATTTCCTTCCAGTATTTTTGAAAGCTTCCTGAAATGTCGTCAGTCCCTTGGTGAAGAAATTTGACTTCCTAGCCCATGCAACAGAATCAAATCTTGCACCAGTTTTCCAAAACCTTGGAAACCAAACCCACCAAGGATCTTCACAAGCGGTTATTTTCTGTGCTAATTCAGGGACAAGCAATTTCTTCAATTCTTCATCCGTTCTAGTACAAGTTAAAGCAGCAACTAATCCACCACCAGAAGTACCCGATACTATTGAAGGTAATAAATCGTTATCCAAAAGAGCCTTGACTACACCGAAATGAGTATAAGCGAAGCAAGCACCTCCGCTTAAGCATAGGGCAGTTTTACCATAATTCTTCAGGACAAATTTAAAGAATTTCCGTTTAGCATCGAATGGAATTTGATCTGAATCAGTTATATGATTGATACAGTCCGTTACTAGTTGAATATATTCTTCAACCAATAATTTTGTCCCGTAATATCTATGAGAATATAATTGTCTATTTTCAATACCAGCAAAGTTTGTCTTTACACAACCTTGAAGTAATAACATCAACTCCATGTCTTGATGGTTCTCTCTTAGCAGTTTTAATTGTGATATAGTTCTACGTATGGTCTTATAATCATAATAAGAAAATTTAGGATTGATCAGCCATTTATCAAGATTCAAAAACTTGTCCAACTTTAATGCATTGTCAATCCATTCCTTATAAGTATTTGATCGTCTAAGATTATCCCGTAGTATTTTCCTCTCGCCAGTCCAGGTTAAAAAATACTCCAGAAGTGCCACATAGAATCTGACAATTGTATATATGACCGAAAGGAATCCAATCCAACAAAGTACAGCTATAAGAATAGGCCATCTAAGAAGAAAGTAACCAGTACTTTTTCTGAATTCATTTGTGACACGAGAATCTTTTGTTTTCTTAGTTTTCTTGGTTTTTTTATGGGGGGTTTCCATGGGATTATGTATGGGGTACCAGTCACTCTTTGAAGATATTCTAGCAGGTTTTTCATTATCAGGTTTTTGGATAGGTTCGGTTTCTACTCCAGGAGTATGTAGAAGTTCATCTTCTTGCCATATAAGAGCCTTAGCAAATTCATGAATATGAGTTTCATCTATATAATCGTTGTGTTGATCGTAGAGCATATAGTTATGATTATCTTTATCGCACCCAACATTTCGCAACATTATGTCATTTATACAGAATTCGCAACCTACAGAATTGGTTACATAGTGCAAATTTATTTCTTATTATCACAACTTGTTTTTGGCATATGTCTATTTTCTTTCTTATCTTGTTCCACATGTTAAAGAATGTTATGCCAAAGAAGGAAGAGACAATTATTGAGACAACTGTTGTCTCTGGCTTTTTGAAATTTCTTTTACTCTCGTAAGTCTTGCTAGTTCCGCTTTGAACTGACTTCTAGGGGACTTCCTGTTACCTCCCGTGTTCTACAGGAAATTTGGGGGTTGTTCAAAGAGAAGAAAGGGCAAAAATCTCATCACTCCCCACAAGCAGTAACATGTTCATTTGTGCAAGGCCTAAGAATATGTCAAAACATTCTTACTCTTAGATATCGACTCTGACAAGTTATAACATAAGACTTATTCTGAAAAGCACTCTTTAGATGATCCACAGACGAGAAAAGAAAATTTTGTAATGGCTGCAAATGTGAAATAAGGACATAGATATTTTTCGCAGCCAACAATCTGTATGGCTTCTGCTAGTTAGCTGCAAATTATACAGTGAAGTTCGAAAAATATTTTCCTCTAAAACATTGGAGGCCTGTTTATATTATGGAAGGTTCGTGTATTCCTATATGCTGGTCAGTAGAATATTGTAATTTTGATACTCAATAACCGCCAAAGTTAAATTTAACCATGCACAATCTCAAGGTTTTAGACATGCTAAGACGAAGATTTGAAGGCTAATTGAGCCCATGTGTTTTAACTACTACCATATCTTCGCCACTATGACAGTGTAGTCTCTGAGACCGTGGAAGCTTTCTTACAAGATCCGTCAAGAGATTGATAGGTCACCCCTGGAGTATTTGGGTTAGCGTCCTGTGGTGAAGTTCGCTGTATTTCGAAAATTAACACACCATCATGTCAGCCCAAATAATAGGCCCAAACATTCTCAGTTTGCAGCATTTCGCAACAGTAAATTCGCAACCTAAAAGTGAAAAATTCAATGTCCGTACTTGATTTAAGTAACACAAATTATTTACTTCTTGATATTGAAGGAACTATATGTTCAATTCTGTTTGTAAGAGATGTGTTATATCCTTATTTCATGGAAAGGTTTGAATCAATCATGGATCAATTATCTTTCCCTTTAATCCCCGTTGAACCTCATTCTGATATCGACTTGATAAACAATATTGTGGCCCAATTCCCTGAAAATGACTCAAAATCTGTTGTTATTTCACATATAAAGGAGCTCGTAGCCAATGATGTTAAAGACCCAATTTTAAAATCATTTCAAGGTTTTGTATGGAAATTAGGATATGAAAAAGGTGATATTACGGCCCCAATTTATCCTGATGCAATTAAACTTATAAAACAATTTACTGAAACCAAAAAAATCTATATATATTCTAGTGGAAGTGTTAAAGCACAGAAATTGTTATTTAATTATGTAAAAGATGGTGATAAAGTAACTGATATGAATGGTTACTTATCTGGTTATTTTGATATTACCACCTCAGGATTTAAACAAGAACTGACATCATACACGAAAATCTTACAGGATATTGGATGTAAAGGTGAAGAGGTATTATTTTTAAGTGATAATGTTAAAGAAGTTGTAGCAGCAAAACAAGCAAATATGAGATCAGTTATTGTAGATAGACCAGGTAATAATGAATTAACTGAAGAAGAGATTTTATTGCATGGAGTTGTTACCGATTTTGGGGAATTTAGGCTATAATTTTTTAGTTCCTAATATACATTTATATTACATATCTCTAAACAAGATATCAGCAGCAACTTCTTCATTTTTATCACAAGCCATATAAACTTGAATAACTAAATTTCTATCGAATCCAAGTTCACAAAGTCTATTAATTGCACTTTCATCTTGTTCAGTTAATGCAATTCTAACAGTACCCTCTGCATCTCCTTCACCTAATTCTCCTTCATCTTCAAATTCAAATCCTTCTTCTCCTCCAGCTCCTAACATTGTTCTGAGGAAACCTTCAGGATCTTGTTGAATTAATTGAGCAATTTGAGGATTTGATGCAGAAATTTGTTCTAATAATGGTTGAATTAATTCAGGATTAGATTGCAATGCTTCCCTTAATAAATGCATTTGTTCATCTTCTCCCATTGCTGAACTTCTAGTTGGTTCATTTCCTCCTTGATTAGCAGCAGCAGCGGCTGCTTCAAATAAATTAACATTTTGATCATCATTGGTGTCACCAGATGGAGCTGATGCTGGTGCCAGTTCAGCAACTTCTGGAGCTTCTTCAACTGCAGTTGGAGGTTGAGGTTGAGATTGTAAAGATTCAGGCACTCCAGTTAAAAGATATTCAACAGCTCTGTGAGGGTTATTGAATGCAGCTCTCAATGCATTCTCGACTTCAGCTCTTTCGTAACCCATTTCCATTATATTTTGAATCGAAGCTTCTCTTTCACTACCCAGGGTAAAGTCACTGGAGGCAGGAGCATCGGTGGTGGCGTCGGTGGTAGCAGGGGCAGGGGCTGTGGAGTCAGTTGGCCCGGTGGTAGCTGGCGCGGGGGAAGCAGAATCACTGGAACCAGTGGCAGGGGCAGGGGCAACTGGAGCAGCAGGAGCAGCAGGAGCAGGAGCAGAGGACTCTTTCTTCTTACTAATCATATAGATAATAGAATCACCTTCTTTAACCTTATAAGAACCAAGAGTTTGATCATCAGCCAAAACTTTACCAGAGTATACAAATTTTAATTGAGAAACATCACAACCCTTTTCAGATGCAACAGATTCTTTAGTTTGTAAAACCTAATGATTAGTAATGAATAATGAATGATATATACTTTATACATACTGTTTGATCAGCTTGAACTTCAATTGAAAGTTTTTGCTTTTTAAAGTCTTTAAATGTTATCTGCATTGGTAAGTGGCGATTTAAATTTTCTGCAGCCATCAATTGATGCGAAAAATCCAAAAGTTTGCTGCAACCACTTATGTCAAGAAGAAGTAGAAATTCTAATGTTAAAGGACCAAATTCTGCTTTAACAGAATTTTTAAGAAATGAAGGTATTACAGATGCTTTTAGAAGAAGAAGAGAACGTGAACAAGATGAAATTATTCAAAATATTATCGATGAAGATGCACCTACTACTACAACCGCATCACCTGTGAGATCGGGTCTGAGCATGTCACCGGTTCGATCCTCCAGTGTGGTAGACTTATCAGATGAAGAAGAGGTTCAGATGAGAGTTGCCGCTAGAAGGAAAAGAGATGATTTTATTGGTGCCGATGATGACGATGACGATGATGTAAACGATGATGATTACGAAGAGAATTTGGGTAATGAATATAAGCAAACTGGTGAGGATGATGTATGTGTGGAATGTGATAAAACGTTCAAATTATCGGTTTATTCAAGGTTCGATAAAGTTCGTAGAGGTTACCTTTGTGAAGAATGTAATGCAGAATTAAAGAAACGAGAGAAGAATAGTCGTAGAAATCAGCTTAATGCCAGGAAAAAGAGGAAAAGAGTTGCACAGGCATTGTTGGATAAGACCACCGTTAAGATTCCTAGTTTACAAGACATCTGTATCAAAAGAATTACCGGTAATATTGATCAAGTTGAAGCTTTGGGGGATATAGGTACCATGAACATGAATAAGATCTCCAAAATTCTCTCCAAGAACCGTTCATTGGATAATTCTACCATGACGCTTTTCTTGAGTCCACAATTGAAGTCATTGGAATTCTGGGATTGTTCAAACGTTGATTCTGATTCTTTCAATAAGATAGCTGCTTATGCTCCAGGTTTAGAAAGTTTAACTTTGCACATGTGTGGACAATTACATAATGACAATTTCCAGTATTTCAATGATAAATTAACCAATTTGAAAGAATTAAGTCTCAATGGCCCATTTTTAATTAGTGATATCATGTGGCAAGAATTCTTCGAGTCGGGTGGTAAAAAATTAGAGAAATTCGAAGTCAGGAGTACTCATAGATTTACTAATGATTCATTGATAAGTTTACTAGAGAACTGTGGTAAAAAATTGTCAAGTTTGAAATTGTCTAGATTAGATGGTATTGATTCTGCTGAAGTTTATGAATTAATTCCTCATTATCTATCTACAAATTCTTTAACTCATTTAGAACTTAGTTATCCGAAAACTGAGGAACTAATTACTGATGAGCTTTTGATAAATATATTTGCAGTCACTGGTTCATCATTAATATCGTTGAATGTTGACGGTTGTACTAATTTAACCAATAGCTTTATAAATGATGGACTTACTCAATTTTGTCCTAAGCTAACTCATCTCTCGATGAAAGACTTGGATCAAGTTACTGAGGAAGCTGATTTCTCAAAATTCAATGAAATAAATGGAGGTTTGATCTCATTAGACCTAACCAAATGTGTAGAATTGGATGAAAAGTCGGTTTACAGTTTGTTGAAACAATCAAGTTCAACTTTGGTGGAATTGAGTGTAAACTCACTTGATAGATTGTCGAAGAACTTTCTCTGGCAAATTCTTACCGATGACTTGGATGAAGCTAAGAAGTCATTCAACTCTGATGACCAGGAAACTCCATTTTATTCGGGTCTCGCATTCCCCTTATTGACCACATTAAATATTGGATTCGTAAGATCTGTTGATGATCAAATTTTGAATCTCTTAAGTAAGAACTGTCCAAAGCTCAAAATTTTAGAGGTTTTTGGTAATAACAGGTGTACCCATAAGGCTAAAACGAGAGAAGATCTCATAATCATCGGTAGACAAGGCGATCTAGGTTAGGGTTTATTCTGGGTATGGGATCGGAGTATTGGCTCTATCGGTTCGGGTTATGGCAGGATATGGGATCTCGTCACTGAATATATCGAAATTTTGTCGAAGTAAAGTATTAGAGATGTCAGGTTTATTGTCGACAATGATACCAGGATGTTCAAACTGACTTTTAAGCTCTCTGATTGTTTTTTGATGACTTTTAAGTAGTTGAGTATTCCTTACAAGTGATGTGGAAATGTCGTTGTGGTAATTGATGATTGCATCTGAGTCCACTTCAGACTTAAATTTTGCAAAATTAGCGGTATATAGATTGTATTGTAAAGATAAGAATGAGTTTATGACATGAACCGGTAATGTAGTTTTCGCTTTGACGAATTCAATGATTTGATGTAAATTCTTGAAATTGAACATGCAAATACCTTCAAATTCTACCCAAAATTTCCAGAAAGATACAGATGAAGAAATTTGGCTTCTATCATAGTACTTTTGGAAGAATTCTCTGAACTTATCTACATCCTCACCACTCTTTTGATTTAGAGTTTCTAGTTTGGCATACAAGTATACTTTCATTATCACCAAAATACCATGGTCATTAAGCCTATTGTACAATAAGTTCAATGTGTCGGCACTAATTCCTGCCAATTCAGTTTCAAAAGGTTTCCCCTGCTCAAAGAAACATTCTAAGTAATTCTCCAAAATCTTTAGCGTTCCATCTAAAGAAATTCTTTGCCAGTTGGTTAGGAGAGTTTCGATGGTATCAACATACTCTTGTTTATGGTAAGTCAGAGAATCACCTAAATATTTGATCATATCCAACAAGTAATCGTTCAGTTGTGCCAATTTACCGAATTTGATAAGAAATTTGGAGTAACTGAAACGTATAGTATTTTGATCCAATGGAATGAATTTCTGGGTGCATCTGTTGTAGATAGAATCCATAATATCAAACTTATCTACCTCGAGAGAATTGGCGAACGCCAAGTACTTGAGCCACAACTTTTCATCGAAACAATGAACCATAAGTGCCCTTTCAAACACATTAGATGCCGACTTGTAGTCCAGATTCTCGATCTCGCTATTCAAATAGGATAGCCATATGTCCAACTGGTCATCGTCCAGTTTGTGCAAGTCCAATTCAGTTTTGGTTATCTTACTTTCAAAATCCCATTTCCTGGTGACTTGAGCTTGGGTGGTGGTGAATATGTCATAACAAAAATCATCGATTATTTGATGAGTTTCAATGACAGAGCACTCATTCACATCAATTTTACCGAATTTTTCCAAGTAAACTTGTAAGTCATCTCCAAGAATTGCTGTCAAATCATAGTCCTTGTTAATTTCTACAAACTGGTTGTAATATTTAGCATAATCATACAATGGAATTCTAATCAACTTTAAGTACACTTCAAGTAGCGGTTGTTTTTGCAGCCGCAAATATTCAAGATATTTATCCCATATACTTTGACTATTGAAATGATACCCATTAAGCTCGATACATAGCTCCAACATTGGCCCATAATCTTGGTGTTTTTCCAACATCAATGCGTTCAAATAGTCATCCCATAAATCTATGGAAAATTGACAAGCATCAACAGATCTGCTGAGAATACCAATTGACCCCAGAATCCCGTTCAACTTATATTCCAACACCAGAAACCTTCTCCAGTACTCATTCAAGTAAGGAAACCTATTTAAAAGCCTTGTATATGATCTATGGATAAACTGCTGAAAATCTATTGAGATGTCCTTTGGATTAACTAGTGCGAGCCTCTCGTCAATTTTGGCGAAAAGCTCGTCCCATTTCCCAATAGCATTAGGTGACTGAATGATGTCCTGCTCAAGCTGCCTGAATTCCTCGGGGGCAATTCCCTCGTCATTTGGCTGGGTGTCAGCTGGTAAAAGGCCTAAACTCATGAGTGAAAAATCCATCGCGAAACCACTATGGAAGTAGTCCATGTAAGACCCCATAATAAGCAGGACCCGTTCCCGCTAGAAAACCTTCTATCAAAAGTTGAAGCTAGTATCATTGAGCCAGTGACACTCAAAGTCCCTATTCCAAAAGGTTTAGATATAAATCAAGCCATTCAAGAGAACGAAGATAAATTCCAAACCACAGGCCCTGATGATGATATGGAAGTTGAAGTAAACCATTTGGTCGATATATCCGAGTTGAACCCTCAGAATCTAATGCAACAGGTGTGTACTGTGATCCTACGGAATTTCAAGGTGGTCAAAGATCACTTGATCGAACGTATATTCAATACATTCGCAACTGATTACCAGTGGAGTAAAATAGGCACCGATTCCATCACGATATTTCTTCGATTGTCTCATCTCGGGGACTTAAAACGGGTTATAGATAATGTCCTGGTATTTGATGATATTTGCGACGAAGTGCTGTATAATTTGTATGGTATCGAGTTGGATGATGAACCGTTTGATAGACTGCAATTACAAGCTACTATTTCGTCTATTTTGACATCTTCCAAGTATAGCCAGCACCACAAGTCACAGAAGACCGAGGAGTATCAGTCGTATAAGATAGATAACAATGAGCTTATAGAAGTACCTAATTCCATGAAAGAACTGATTATACAAGAATTAATTAGATTCAGATCTAGAATGTTAATTAAAGAGCAGGAAAAACGAGATAAAGAGTTAGCAGATGAGAGGATCAAGTCTAAGAAGCTTTTAAATTCTCTCTTTTCTGGTAATCTGGATGTCAATGTCGATGTAGATGTAGATACCGCAGTAAAAGAACCAGCACCTGAGATGCCTGAATTAAGTGATGAACAGTACGAAGCACATTTAAAGAAACTACAACTGACAGAAACCCAACGACTCTACGATACCAAAATCAAGCTGTTGGTCGAATTGCGAGTGACTATGTCTGGTCTACGAAACAAACTTGAAAGTTTGAATGGATACGAAGATAATCTTATCGATAATAAGTTGAAGTATATAGATGATGTAAAAGCTCAGGATTCCACCCTACATAGTTTTTCTGACTACTTGAGGCTCAGGGCAAAACGAAAGCAACGGGAGGAACAGATGGATGACGCTGATAGGGAAACTGGTTCCAATGGATCTGGTGGTGATCCTACGTCTGCTGCCGCTGATTCCACTGGTGCTGATGTATGAGATTGTTCCACCGGTTTCAACTACTTAAATAGCGCTTGTTTAGTTATATATACTAGTATTGATCACCCATTAGATAATCTACAATTGTTCAGTTAGAGTTACACCTCTCGTTACCCCAACTTGTAAAAGTTGCTTCGTTTACAAGCTTCTTGAACTGATACACTGATTCAATGAGCTTTGTTTCTTTTATTTTAAAGCTTTCAAGACATCTGTATTTTCATTGTCCAAGCTATCCTGGAATTTCCACTTATCAAGCCTGAAACTACACTTTCGTGTCAATATCTTAATTATACTTTGAAAAATTTTTATTAATGACTTATAAACATAAAATACACAGAAGAAAAACTTATCTATGAACGGTTATTCCAACCTAAAGAATTAGAAGCGTTAACTGGTTCACTGATTTGGATACCTCCACCTGAACCGTTACTATTATTTTCCAAAATTCTATGGAAAACTGCAGAAATACCAGATTCTTGAGTTTGAGTAGATTGTACCCCAACATTACTTTCACTATCACTTGGTGGTAATTCGATACCCTTATTTTTCTTGAATCTTTTGAAGAGTAATACCATCAAAGAGATATATAAACCAGCACCAGCAGCCCCACCAACAGTCAATCCAATGATTTTACCCTTATTGGTGACGGCATCATTAGTTGATTGTCCATCAATTGATCCTTTATTATAAGTATCCTCTTGATCATCAGAATTCGAATTCGAACTACCAACATTCAAATTCGTTAATGGGATACGTTTATCAATTAATGCAGCTAATGAACTCTCAGTTCTATCGGTATTTCTGTACAACTTAGAACTTGAATCTTCAATTGTTTGAGCCAAGGCAGGAATTGAATCAGTTGGGAAATAAACTTCTGCAACTGTAATAGTATAATCAATACCTTCTGCGGTGTATGGAACTAATCTTCTCACTGAAACTTCATCATAAATTTCTTCTGCTGTGAATGGGAAAGTTAAGATACTTGGTAAGTATTGGAAGATTTGAGCTGATGACAAGGAATGTTCAACAACGAATGGATAGTTTAATGCGGAAGTGAATCCAATATAAACAACTTCATAATTACTACCAGGATCGGATGTGGTAGCTGGAGTAATAGCTCTTGGTAATCCTGAAGTTTCAGATGGTTGAGCAGTAGCTCTAGTAATTTCTTCATCTGATCTGGTTGGACCATCGGTTGATTCTTGAATAATTAATCCAGAAGGTAACCAGTCATCATCGTCAGAAGCAGTAGGAGCTTCGGTAGAAGCAACAGGTGCAGAAACAGCTCCGGTAACTGATCCACTTAAAGCGGCAGATGCGACTGGTACTGATCCAGTTGGTTCAGCAGAGTCGGTAATTCTTGCGACAGATGATGGAGCAGCAGAAACAGGAGCTTCAGAGGTAACTGCAACTTCTGAAGCTTCAGCAGATTGCGCAGCTTGAGATTCAACAGCAGATTGCACTGGTTCAGATTCAACAGCCTGAGATGCAGCAGCTGATACAGGAGCTGATTCGGTGGCTGAGACAGCGGCTTCAGATGTAGCAGCTTCAGAAGCTACAACCTCAGATTGAGCAGCAGAGGTTGCAGAAGCGATTACTTGGGACTCAATATTAGATGTAGCAGGTTCTGAAGCAATAGCTTGAGATTCAGCAGAAGTAGCTTCAGAAGCAGGAACTTGAGATTGAAGAGAAGCTTCAGAAGCAACGGTTTGAGAAATAGCAGCAGTAGATTCAAAAGCAGCAGCAGAACTCACAGCAGTCTCTGACGCATTAGGTTCACTGAAAGAACTTGTTGGTGGAACAATTGCAGAGCTTGGAATGGTACTTTCAATTGGAGCCGAAGCTGTACTACTAGCCGCAAATGATTGTTCAGTTGCGGATTCCAAGAAGGTACTTTCCAGGGTTGGTGCAATGGAAGGAGTTGGAATCAATGAAGATGTTGGAAGTACCGAAGATGTTGGAATTGATGAGGATGTTAGAGAAGGAGCTGATTCAGGAACAAAGCTTGATTCCTCTGGAGTTTCAAACGAACTAATGGCAGTCGGGGTTGGAGATCCAGTTGTATCTGAAGAACTCGAAGTCAAACTGGCAGCATCAGAAGTAGGAAGAATCTGTGAAGACACATCGGACGTTGGGAATTCAGATTCAGTTGGAGTTTCAAATGCGGCCGTTGAACTGCTAGCAGTTGGAGTTGGTGAAGGAGTACCAGAAGTTAAATCTGAAGGAACAACTTCAGAAGTTGATGGAGTTGGACTTGGTGAAACCGTTGAAGCGTCTGGAACAGAAGTTTCAGATGCAATCGTACTTGGAGTTTCAAGGGAAGTAGCAGCCTCACTTGAAGTAGGTACCAAAGCACCGACAGTATTTTCTGAACTTTCAGGAGCTGCACTCAGGATATCCACATCAGATGGAGTTTCCAAAGATGTTGTATCTGAGGCAGTTGGTGATAATGTTGGGTCTGGTGATCCAGTTGTGGCTTCACTGGTTGGGTCTGGACTACCAGTAGTAGCTTCACTAGTTGGGTCCGGACTACCAGTAGTAGCTTCACTGGTTGGATCTGGAGAACCGGTAGTAGCTTCACTAGTTGTAGGATCTGGAGAACCGGTAGTAGCTTCGCTAGTTGTAGGATCTGGAGAACCAGTGGAAGTAGTTCTTCTTTCTGCGGCAGAACCCAAGTCAGTTTCCTCGGTTGATGGGAAGTCTGATGGAGCAGCTGGTGGAGAGTTGGTGGTGGTTTCTTGAGTGGATTCTTCAGGAGTTGGAGAATTGGTTGTGGAAGGAGTTGGAGACCCCGTGGATGTTGGAGTTGGAGAACCAGTTGATGTTGGAGTTGGGGAACCAGTTGATGTCGGACTAGTTGAAGTTGGAGAGTTAGTACTAGTTTCTGGAGTTGGAGAATTGGTGCTAGTCTCTGGAGTACTGTTTTCTGGAGTTGGAGAATTAGTACTGGTGTCTGGGGTATTACTCTCAGGAGTTGGAGAGTTTGTACTTGGAGAATTTGTACTATTCTCGGTTGTATCATCAGTTGGAGAATTAGTTGAACTGATGGTGGTTCCCTCATCAGATGTTCCCTCATCAGGAGACGAAGTAGGAGCTGCTCTACTTGGACTGAATAATGAACTAAAAAAGTCATTTATAGATCCAGGAGATGACCCACTTGGTTCTGCATTATTTGAACTATCACCATTAGAAGTCGTGGCTCTATTACTACTAGCTTGAGATGGAGCTCTGGATGATTGAGCTTGGGATTCTGGACCTTGAGATGATTGTCCTTGAGAAGCTCTGTTGGAACTTGAAGTTCCTGTAGCACTAGAGGCAGCTTCTGGGGTAGACGAGTCATCATCATCACTTTGGGAAGAAGGAGAATTGGCTAAATTTTGAAACCAATCAGTCCAGGAATTATCATCATCATCATCGGCTCTTTTGATTTCTTCAACAAAAAAATCACTGCCAGTATCTAAATTATTACTTGTAACATCAATAATATTACTCAGAACTAATCTAGTAGCTAATAAAATCAAAATTAACAGATTTTGGGAAAACATGGTTCAAAAGAAGGACGGAAATTAAATATAAACGAATGGAATAACTATGAAAGTTGGATACGGGAATAAACTTATTGAAGCCTTTTAAAAGATTTTGATATCAAAGGATATCTAATCAAAAAAAATTGAATGAAAGTAAAGAATGTTTGCCAATAATCACCGGCTAAAAATTTTCTCAACAAAAAAAACAAACTTTAACCTCAAACACAGGGGTATAAAACAACTATTGGTTGATAATGTTGAGGTGACTGTGTTGAGTTAAAAGGGTATTAATGGTAAGTCCCTGTATGACAAAATTTAAAAATTAGTCAATAATTGACAGTGAGAAAAAAACAAGGGATTTATTTCACTTATAACGGATGTAATGAGAAGGAGGGAAAAAACTCACCAGAATGTGAGCCTTGTCCACGACTCGAGAAATGTGAGGCTACGAAAACATAAGTGGGTGAGGAGCTCATGTGCGCATTGCGAAGGAATCGGGTTTTTTGGTCGTCATGTTGACTATGTACAGGAGTCGAGATTTGAGTCCATTATTAAATCCCGAAGCAGCGTATTCAAATGCCATTCAATTGTTTAGTCGTCTAATATGTAAAGTATGAAGGTGTCAAATTTTGTTACTATCACAGAGTTTTACATAATTTCGTTCAATAGACAGAATATGGTATACAAGACGGTTTATAGAAATTATAGTTTTAGTGTATGGAATCGTGTTGAGTGAAGGGGGAAAGAAATGGCGTCGTGAACAAGGTTGTCGTGGGAACATCAATGCGAGATCAGGCAGTGAAAATTTATTCGAGCGTTTGAGATGAGAATTTTTCAACTTATTTTTCCCAATGCGGTTAGACCATTACTCGATTGGTTTCCGATGCAATCGTTTAACTACTTTAGATTCGCCGCTAATTAACTACTGTTGATGGCTGGTATCCCATTGTAATTAGGATTTAATTGACAACTATTATTTCCTCTTCAATCTCTATTACTACCTTTATCCTTATTGTACACATACTTGTTATATATTAGTATTTTTTAACTTTGAGCGGTCTTATCGTTCGATTCCGCTTGTACCTTACAGAATTATACACGGGCTACATACACTGTAAACAAGTACTACATATAAATGTGATCTAGAATATCGTTTTGACCGGAAATGACATCAATTATGTCTAATGGGGTCGATGAGGATGCAGTTGTTTCCCTGGGTTATTTATATCGTGTTTACATATCACTGTAATTGTTTGCAAACAACCATTAACCAATATCAAGTTGCCAGTTGAAGTAGCGTGGCTCAAACGTCTTTAAACCTGTAAACCAATAGGAGTCGGGTGATGGTGTTATGTTTAATGGTGTTATCGTCTAAACTTGTAGATTACTCTGGTGGCTATACTAACGGTAAGAGACACCTTCCTTAATGACTCTGTGAATGGTTGTCTCCCATTCAAGTTCAGTTCCCCCCAAACACTTTTCGAAACTATTTAAAAGTCTATTTGTTCGAAGTTCATAGCTTTAAATACAGATAATGATATCAATGTTTGTCCCAACTCAAGTTTGGCTGGAGTGAATACCGGAGAACAGTACAAAAAATCCAAATCCTAAGTGTATAAGAAAATGTAAGAACCAACACCGTAAGGACATAAGAGTGTCCGTTCGAGGAGAGAAATGAAGTTGCTTCCTGTCGGTTGCAATAAAGTAAATGAAGTTGCTTTCCTGTCGGTTGCAATGGAGTAAATGATTGCAAATCGACTTGTAGTTACTGTAATTTTATAGGTTAAAGAGTATGGTATAAAGAAGGTGAAATGTCATATAAAGTCAGACTTGAAAAGTGCTTTTTTCATTCTGGTCCACTCTATCTAACAGAACTTGGCCAATTGACGATAGTAACGGTATATATGCGAAATACTGGGAGATCGAACGTTAAAGATATAAGAGGAAACCTCCTAGAGTAACGTATAAGAAGCCTTCCCCCATACTGAAGATCGTAATTGAAACAAGCCAACCGTTGTACAATAATTCACACCGCTTGGACACCTCAGAAATACCTTAAGGTACTTTCCAAGGCATCTTATCCCTACACACTTCAGTCTACATACTGTGAATCTCTAATTATCTATAAACGCTCTTCTATAAACATATAATAACCACTTTCCATTCTATCACCTCTGTCTCTGCTTCTTAGATACGATAACTGTTGCAGCCATCGCGGAAATTATTTTTCATGGCTAGGAGAATAGACAAGACCCTATTACAGCAAGTGAATTCACAAACGCTAATCGATGAAGAAGATCAAACCAGTTTGATTAAACAATTAAACTTAATCAATGATGAGAATTTCAAATCATACTTGAAATTATTGAATTATTTAACAATTGTTGAAATTGGGCTTATCATTATGGTAAAACTCATCGGGGCCAGCGGGTTGACTTCCTCGTTAATTACCGCGAATCTCGTAGCAAACGGGTACAAATTTAACATTAGTTCAAATCCGGCTATAAGTTATATAAGTTTAGGTTTGACTAGTGTATGTGGAATTTGTACTATATATGATAAATTATTTATTATACTGGTTATCAATTATGTAAATTATTATTACTTATTTTCCAGTTTTACTGATTCTGGAACAAAGATTTTGGGTCTCTCAAACTCAAGGTACAAATACAAAGATGTCTGATTTTCATACATTTCGCAACCTCTCAAAATTTGGTTTTTCGCCAATTACACATTTCTATTTATATCTGTTCCGACACTAGCGTCTCCTATACTGACATCGGTTCAGATGAAAATGTGATAAATCTAGACCGAGATTATGTAAGCGTTTTACCGTTGAACGTTTCCAAAAATAAGTTACATAAAGTAGCATGTTCTAGACGTTATTGATTACGTAGAATTACAGATCAATTATTATAATGTGAATGAGTCAATTATCTATATAGGTCAATTACAGTATAAATGTCCCCCACCATATAAATGGCCTAAATAAACGAATGGCTGTCGCGCACCTTAACCGAAGAGGGGATCCCGATCCGGGTACATCTAGTATTGGTTTTAATTATGTTCGACGAACTAAACGCGCCCTGTCGCCCTGCATACGCTTCTAGAGCCATCGCGCAATCGAGAAAAAATTTTCCCCAACTTTGCTGGGGTTCCCGGTAAAACAGGCCGCATCGCTTCCATTTATGGAACAATCATCATTTGATTTTAAAAGTCATTGCTACGTTGAGTAATAGATTCACAGACCAAATAAATGGAGTAAAGGGGGGTAGAAATGAATAAATAGATAATTTACAATTTACTATGACGAAGTTGAAAATGTTTATTGTTTAAAATATAAACATGTTTAACCGAATACCTATTGATCTATTGTATAATGATCAAAATGATAAAATCTGACAATGAAGTTTTTTTAGCACATTCGGCTGCAACTCCGGCAACGGAAAAAATATCAGCAAATAACTGCATGACGCTGTGGAGCTAACCTGTAAAATAAATAAATATGAATGAGAAAATTTTTCTCTACACGATGAGTCAGACAAACCGTGCGAGCTTGTGGGATTAGGGCGGAGAACTGGTGCCAGTGGGAATTACTAGAACGTGCTAGAACCCAACATTATTAATCCATGTGGTACTAACGTGGCATTAAACCACATGATTCCACGTTAACATTATTAATTAATTAAATATTAAGGCCACGATTTACACAACGTAAGTCAAGAAATGTGTAACTGTGTAGTTAAACTGTGTAATAACTGTGTTTGTCAATAAACTGTGAGTCATTAATTATGTAGCCACTAATATGATAACCACTGTGTAAGAGTGGTGTGGAGTCAACCACGGTTCCAACCTGTAAACCCTCGCCGAAGCTGGAATTGTCTAACCTGTAAAAAATATTTATTAGCTAAATTGCTCATCGTGTTTACTAAACTGAAACACCTGAAAATTCAATGTAAAATTAACTTTGAATGCATACATAACATTACTGATTGTATAATTTATGTAGGTAAATGTATACACAAGTATCTGCGCCCCTTTACAACCATTAAAATCTAGATCATATTACCCCTAAACCCTTGATAATTAGCCACATATTTAATTACTCACTGCCTGCATATACTGCAAACGTGTGTGAAATTATTCGAAAAAAAAAATTGACTCATGGCGTTGGCATACACCACAGTTTTTTCGGGAAAGGTGTATAAATAGGAAATAATTTCTTTGAATCACAAATATTAAAAATTTTTAATAACAAACATAAATCAAAATGACTGATTTTGCATTTGATAATTACTGTATAAACTGTGAAAGAATGTGTTCCACCAATTCAATCTACTGTTCAGATGCTTGTAAGCAAACCGATGAACAAAATACCCATAATTTTAATAGTAATGTTTTACAAATAAATTCCCCATTATTATCACCAAATTATAACTACAATCAAAGTGATTTTAACAATTATAACTACACATACAATTATAACTATAATGGTACAAATGATGATACCAAATTATATAATCCATTGGATTCAATCGATGAATTGAATTTAAATTATTCCCTTAATGAATCAAATACCTCAAATATTGTGTCGACTTCAAAGAATTACAAGAAATGGCTTACGGGCACATGTTTATAGATATAGGATTAATGAGGTTATGAAATGGTTTGGGTAATTAGCTTGGATAGTTAATGGATAGCATAGAAATATTACTCTCAATTCTCTGGGCACTTCAATTGTGGGCACTTCAATTGTGGGCACTTCAATTGTGGTTATCTCTGTTGCTGTTTGTAAAGTTTGCTTATCTTTAACTGTTATTTAACTTTGAAACTACAATTTGTTTAATTGTTTTACAATTGTTTTACCCTATTGTCTTAATCTGTATAGCTTGGGCTCAGTTGCAGCCTAATCGCATCACTTCTAGATTGGCTGCAAATATACAGGAATCCCGAAGGTGGAGATGCGTTTGTAAGTAGTTAATAAATGCCTTAGGTCCGTTTGTTGGGTAGAGGGGTTGAGGTTTTAGTAGTGACCAGTGGGTGTAGTGATGACTTGTGGTGACGATTGGGTGGTCTGTGGGCGATGGGCGATGGGTGCCGTAATTGCCTGATCTGTTAATATGGCGTTGCGGTGCGGTATGGCGATGGTATGCGGAGCTGCGGTACGGAGCTGCGGTACCGAACTACAGTACGGAACTGCGGTACGGAAGCGCGGTACGAGCGGTGCCTACAGCTGTGCCTACAGCGGTGCCGTGGTACTATCCAGATACCATTTACATGCTAAATACCTATATGCTACACACTAATACCCCTTTATTACACTACAACAAGCCACTATACAACTATATAGCAACTTAGCTACAACAGCCCCTATCACAACGTACTGCGTTGTCACTGTACTGCGTTGTCACCGTACTCTGCAGCTGTCTCAGTCTACCTCCAGACACCCAGTCGCAATCTACCTCCAGACACCAAGATGCAGTCTACCTCCAGACACCAAATCTCACTTCTCATTTTTTCCTACTGAAAATTTTATCATGTTTGGTCCATTCAGATCTTCCCTCATACATTATGGAGGTTATTTATGGAAATCAGCTCCAAGATTATCAAATCCTCAAAAGAATAGATTAAGAAATAGAATGAAAATTGTCGATGAAAATATCAAAGCCATTTTCACCTCTTTACCTAAACAGAATGGACTCACGAATTTTAAAAAAATTGACCATTTACAATACAAATTTCCAAAACAACATGAAATGAAACCAAAAGATAAATATACAACATTCGATAAGAAAGCCAAAGATTATAGAAAATTAGTATTTAAAGTACCCAAATGGACTAAGAAATCATTTAGAGAAAATCCACTCCACCATTAATGTAAATAGTACAATATATATTACAATTTGTCCCAAATATAATTAGTTATAAAATAATCCGAATACTGTTCATCCACTTTTAAAAAATTGCTTGCCCCAAATTTTTCATTAAATATCAATATCTTATCTGGCTTAGTAGAATCTTGGGATGACTCCACCACAAGTCCTAAATCTTTATATAAATTAAGTTTCATAATGGAGGAACTTTGGTTTTTCGTCATATTATCATCAATCACATTACTATAAGTTTCATTCAATTGCTGAAGGTTTTCATTCAACTTCAATTTACTTCTAGTATTTGAGCTTATCATGACATTCAAATCACTTAAATTTTTGGTTATGGACACTTTAAGATTCTTGACATGATCTAATTGTGCTTCAATGGATTTAAATACATTTTCTTCAGTTTTATCAAGTTGTGGATAATTATCTGATTTTATTAGCTCTTGACTTTCAATGTCTAACTTTGAAATCAGCTCTTTAAGTTCTTTATTTATTGATTCATATTGATTTAAAAGACCAGCCCTTTTTTGTAATAATTTATTAACATTTTCATTGATTCTATCTAAAGTTTGAAGATCTGGTTGAATTTCAAATGACTCAATCGATGATTGTACAAGTTCGTCTGGGTGTTCTTGAAGCATGCGAATACAAACAAACAAAATATTTTTTTTTTTCAGTCTCACTTCTCACGCCATGGCCAAAGAGACAGACTACGAAACGGTTGATTTACCTAGTGATCCAAATTTACCACCATGGATTTTAACACCAAAGGAGGAAAAGTTGATATTTCAAAGATGGAGAAAGAAGGCATTTAAAAATTGTGATGAACTTATTAAAATTTATATTAAATGTACTAATAGTTATGGGAATGTTTTAGATGCCATGAGTAATTGTAAAGATTTTAATAAAGCACAAATGGAATGTGTTAAAGAGTATCAAAAGTTGAAATATTTGGATATTGAAAGGGATATTTTGGTGAAGGAAAAGATGGAGAAGAAATCTAATTAGTGTAAATAGAATAGATGGATTGACTTGAGAGACTCTCTGCTTTCTGCTCTCTGCTCTCTGCTCTCTGCTCTCTGCTTTACTCTGCTCTCTGATTTACTCTGTTCTCTGTTTTACTCTGCTCTTAACTCTGGTCACTTCTAAGACACGCTGTTAACGTATGTCCTACAACTGAAACTATGCCCAGGACATGGTATGTGAATAGTTACGTAACAGCTATTGAGCTTCATCGTTTTTTGCTAGAACCGGTTCTTTTCATAGCTTTTGTTATCAGAGCTTTTGTTATCAGAGCTTATCAGAGCTTATCAGAGCTACTACCAGAGCTACTACCAGAGCTACTACCAGAGCTTGTGTTATCATAACTTACATTTTCCCAGCTTATATCATAGCTTATATAGCATACATCATAGCTTCATATTTGATATCAACAACACCAACACCAACACCAAAACTCAAACACTCACCAACACCCGTTCAATACAAAACACAATCATCATTCCCCTTCACTTCTTCACTCCTCATCGCTCGCGTTGTCAAAATTATCCTTATCGAATACCCGATGACACGCCATAAATATTGACCCGTGAATTACTCCTAATTCTTGTATACTCTCAAATTGACAACATGTATCCTTTATATGTTCATGAAAATCTTGTAAATTTGATTGTAACTGAAGTAGTTGACTATTTAAATGACTTAGTTGACTCTGCTTAGATGGACTCATGTTGTTTGTTTTCTGCGACAACCGCTCAAGTATTGTGGGGTTGTATACAGGCCACGGAGTTAGGAATTTTTCATCAATGTCTACATGATCAAAT
Source organism: Yamadazyma diddensiae (assembly GCA_030563465.1). Taxonomy (NCBI): domain Eukaryota; kingdom Fungi; phylum Ascomycota; class Pichiomycetes; order Serinales; family Debaryomycetaceae; genus Yamadazyma; species Yamadazyma diddensiae. The sequence goes on from JAJMIX010000012.1 coordinate 89,194, forward strand.
AGCATAAATATCAGGAATTTAGCTCTTGCGTTAATATCACCATATAAATACAGCTTTCCCGCATATATCCCCAGTTTTTTCCAACTTTTTAACCCGATTTCCTCCATTTCAACTATACTCCCTAAAATCTTTAATCTGCACCACATGCATATTGATCCCGGGGAAATCTCTCACCTATCCCACCCCAAATTAACCCCTCCATCACCTCGCCCTCCATACACCCGTATCATCGTACCACCCCAAATCAACTAGCCCCAAACTGACCACCCAGAACCAAATCCAAAACTAATAACCCCATAAATCCGATCGTATTTATTACCGTGCCAGTTCCGCATTAACCATTACCGCATTTAATAAATTTTTTCTTCCCTTCCTTCCTCCACTATAACCGAATTTTTCAATATACCATGAGTAAACCAGAAGATACAACCCAAACTCCAATAAAACCCAAATATCCCAAAATTCAACCTCAACCCATAAAACCAAATACTTCATCCTTTCAACCCCTAAGGAAATCAAAACCCATTGCTGTATTACCTAAACCATGTCAAAAGACTGAGTCAAAATTTAATCCAAATATAAAACCTACAACATCTATAAAGTTGAAAAATGAAATTGGACTAAGTAAAAAATGGGTTTTACCTCCAAGGCCAAGACCCGGACGGAAACCAGTTAATATTGATGATGATGAAGCTACAAAACGACAGAATATGAAAGATATTCACCGGGGAGTTAAAGAAATGAATATGAAAGAGAAGGAGAAAATCCCCAGTAGTATGGCTATTTCCAGTTCAAGTTCTACTGAATCACCATTTCTGATAACTTCAAGTCCTATAGCATCCCCTACAACCCCGGATGATCCAGAATTTACAAAGATGAAGGTTGATTATTTATCTAAATTAAAGGAACAAGAACTAATAAACAATTATATTGAAGTTATTAATAATCAAATGAAACAATTAGATTTTATAAAAAATGGGTATATGACTCATGATACATTAAATCAAATTAACAAACCTTCAATAACTCAACAAATCCAATCTACAAGAAATTTCAAGGATTTAGAAGGAATTAATGATTTTGAAGATTTAGAGAAATTTTTAAGTTATTCAATAACTTCATCAAATTTAATTCACCGAGTTACCAAAAATTATCAAGATAATTCAATTAATGATCAAATTATGAAATATTTAAAATCTCGAGAGAATTTTAAAACAATGAATCAGAAGAAGATCAAGACAAATAAAAAAGTTAAATGTAGTAAACCTGAGACGACTGGTACGTCAACTGAGAGTAAATTGAATAATTTTTCATCAAATTTACTTAACGAGAATAATTTATTTGATAAATTAATTATCAATAATAATGAATTCAATGAGATGAAATCAAGTAAATGTCAAATTTGTAATAAATCTACTTGTTTTTGTTTAGATATTGATAAGAATTTTAGTGAAAAGTATAGTAACTATTAATGAATAATGAGATTAGTGAATCGTAGAGCGAGTTAGAGTAGAGTTGAGAGAGTAGACAGGAGAGAGTACAGTCTTGAGAGAGTAGACAAGAGAGTACAGTCTTGGGACTAGAGAACTCTTAACCCTATATAGTCCCCCAGTCATAGCCTATCACCATATAAAGCCTAATCGTTTATTACATAAAGGTTAAATAAGTACCAGCAACTGCAGTTAATGCTAAAACTGCATAACCAGTTCTATAAACTCCTTTAATAGTTAATTCTTTACCGAAATCCCAAATTATATGTCTTAATCCATTAAATGAATGATAAGCAAAAGTGAACGACATGGCAGCTTTTGCACCAATTTTAACAAAAATTGGTAATGAAGCAGCTGCAGTAATTAAACTAGTAGCTTCAAATGGAATATTTAAAATTGATGTAGCAGCATAAGTACATGTAATACCATATAATGCAGCAGACATGGCAACACCAGTAATTCTATGGAATGAAGACATAATCCATGTTAATTGTGGTTGATAAATTTCTAAATGTGGACTACTAGGTCTGTTCTTTCTTTGTTGAACTAAGATAGCTTGTTCTTCATCATGACTTGCTTTAACGGTTGAAACGTTTCTAACGAATCTTGGTGCCAATCTTAATGCAGGAGATTCTATTTGTTAGTTATTTAATCAATTTAATATATAATTAACATACTTTTCAATCCTAATCCCAATCCAGTACGTAACATGTTTAGATGATTATTCGCGGCGGCCAATGAAAAATGTTTCAATGTAATACCGGGGTGGATTCGGAGTCGTGCCCGAACCAGAAGAAGTCCTGGGGTCCCAGTCAGTCCGGTGGCAGAATCGACTAGCTGGATTAGTCAGTTGGTGAATGTAGTGCAACATTACAGAGTGCTGTGAAAGTTATGTGGTGGTTGTCCTGTTTCAAACTATATGGTGTTTATGGGTTTTAGAGTAGGTGTTGTGCTTTATTTGAGACCTCTATTTGCAGCCATCAGTACAGTTAAGTGAACTGAAGAATCAGACACAAACAAGCAAATGCTGCCAAGCCTCAAGTAAATAGGTCACTATCACTATTATGAACCGTAACTCGGATCTACAAGATCTCGGCGGCCTAAACTGGACAGAAACCACTACAAACGCACTACAATACTACAATACACTACAATACACTATAATACACTAACATAAACTAACATAAACTATAGACACAAATACATCAAACTATAGACATATGTACTATACACAGATACTCATACATACACAAATACAACACAGACACACAACACACATATAAATACCCAACAGGCATGCACCCTATTGTCTCACCTTATCTTTGCAGCAATTCCTATCGTCCTCTCGTCCATTCTCCTCACACGACCAGTGCGATATCCGTTTTAATCGTTAGCCAGTAATTATTCACTTATCATAGTTGATGTCTGTAACAACTACCGATAAACCCAAATTCACCATCTCAGCTCTGAATTCGGCTGACTCCTTCCATCCTCCCAATGAAAAAGACAAAGAATCAGAATCACAACCAGAACCACCACAAGAACAAGAACAAGCACAAGAACAAGTACAACCACAACCACAACCTGAACAACAACCACCCCAACCTGAACTAGAATCTGTCCCCCCTGAATTAACTGAAAAAGATCAAGAAATCACAGAAGAAGCCATCAACGATGAGCCCGAACCTGAAACATTTCTCCAATTCAGAAAGAAGAACGTCAAGCCCAGAACCCAATCGTTCCAATCGGTCCTTTCCACCGCTTCACTTAAATCATTGAACCAACCTCAACCAAATCGAAATAACAGTGTCATTTCTACCACTTCAAATACCAATAACAATAAAAACTTCCAGTCTTTTATCCAAGCTCCAGTGCTATCTTCGATCCCCAATTTGAGAAATGACGATTTCGAAATCGGAAGACAACTCCCGTTTGATCATAATAAATCTAAAGATAAACCTTTACCGGCCCCTGAAGAGAATGGCAATGATGATGATTCTTATGACGATCAGGAAACTATCATTCAACAACAACGATTAACTTTGAATGCCTTGAAGAAACTAAGCTTATCTCCTTTGCCTCGTATAGCTCAAGATCCAGGTGAAGTTGAAACAACGGGGATCCATTCTCGTTCAATAATACGAGAATTAGAGAATAATAAGTCCAGGAAGACCGAACCTTATCAACCAGCAGCGGTAGATTTGTCTACATTTTCAAGCTTGACAAGACAACCAAACGTTAATCAACGTACACTTTCCAAAAGCGATGAACAGGATCCATCACTTACTCCAGCTTCTGTAACATCCACAACCTCTTCCCAACCTCCCCAACCTCTGGCATCTCTGGCAAATCAGAAATATCACGCTGAGGTCCTGCAAAGTCATCAGAATAACTTGAATAACTTGAAACTTCAAACTAAAAACTCGTTATTAAGTGACTTGGCTCAAAGAAGAAGATCTCAAAATCTGCCAATGGCCACTGTGGCTAATCGGATCCCTTCTCCTTTGAATACTCCAACGGGTCCAGCTCCACCCCTAAGATCTTCCCCAACTGTCCCCCAATCTCAAACGGTTCCATCGGTGCAAAATGGGACTAGGGCCATAAGTGATGGATATTTCAACCACACCAACCAGAACCAGCCTCAGCCGCCTATTAAACAGAAACATCTCAAGCAGATCAAAGGTTTGAGATCTCCAATGTACGTTCCGGCAGTATTGAGGAAGACCATCGACGAATATAGACAAGAAACTGGAGATGGAACCAAAGCATCATCTCAAGACGTATCTTCAGCTGCATCACTCAGATCAGTTGACTCAAATGCTTCAATTGACTCGAGATCATCATCACCAATTCTATCCTCCACTACTGGTCCCTCTACGAAGACATTTCGAAGCTATGAACATATGCTTCGTCAACCACCAACGCGAAGACATTGGATGAAGGATGAAAGTGCCTATAAATGTGGAATTACAACTTGTGATAAGGAGTTTAATTTCTTTGAAAGAAGACATCATTGTAGAAAATGTGGAGGAATTTTCTGTAAAGAGCATACTTCTCATTATCTTTATATTAACCATTTGGCACAATTTACAACTGGAGGAAGAGGTACTTTATCAAGAGTGTGTGATAATTGTATACAAGAGTATAATGAATTTGTCAGAAATCAATTTGGAGTTAATATTACAAAAGAGCCTAAAAAACCTGATTTCTATCAATCAAATTTTTCGGCCACCGCCATACCTAATAAGCATGTTAATGTAATCGAGTCTGAGAGACAAGATTCGACTGTGGGAAGTGTCCCTGCCAACTGGAGTTGGAGTTCCTTTTAATAGATAATATACAATAAATAAAACTGCACTCAGTACACTACAGCCTTTTGTAGGTTTTCTCACCGTTTTCACGCACCGACAGAGTGAAAAATCGTGTTTTAACTCAAGGTAAAATGACAATCCAATCCCAAAAAAAGGTGTTAGGAGTTCCAATGGAAACAATTAGATTATTACTTCAAGTTTTAATCTTTGTTTCAATTGCTGGTGCTGCAATATCATCTAGATTGTTCTCTGTCATAAGATTTGAATCAATTATTCACGAATTCGACCCTTGGTTTAATTTTAGAGCTACCAAATATTTAGTTACCCATTCTTTTTATGAATTTTTAAATTGGTTCGATGATAGAACTTGGTATCCTTTAGGTAGAGTTACTGGTGGTACTTTATACCCTGGTTTAATGGTTACATCTGGTTTAATTTGGCATATATTAAGAGATTATTTGGGTTTACCAGTTGACATTAGAAATATTTGTGTTTTATTGGCCCCAGCATTTTCTGGTTTAACTGCCATTGCCACATACTTTTTGACTAAAGAGATGAAGGATAGTAACGCCGGATTATTAGCTGCTCTTTTTATGGGTATTGCTCCAGGTTATATTTCAAGAAGTGTTGCCGGTTCTTATGATAACGAAGCCATTGCCATTACCTTGTTGATGGCTACTTTTTGCTTTTGGATCAAGGCCATGAAATTGGGATCTGTATTCTATGGTACTTTGACAGCCATCTTTTATTTCTATATGGTTAGTGCTTGGGGTGGTTACGTTTTCATCACTAACTTAATTCCTTTACACGTGTTTGTTTTACTTTTGATGGGTCGTTATAACCATAGATTGTATACTTCTTATTGTACTTGGTATGCCATTGGTACTTTAGCTTCCATGCAAATTCCTTTTGTAGGATTCTTACCTATTAGATCTAATGATCATATGGCAGCATTGGGAGTCTTTGGATTGATCCAATTAGTTGCATTTGGTGACTATGTGAAATCGAGAATCAACGAAAAGACTTTCAAGACTTTTTTGGCTTTCTCTATCTCAGTTGTGGCTCTTTTGGGTATTGGAGGATTAATTGGATTAACTGCTTTAGGATGGATTGCTCCATGGACTGGTAGATTTTATTCCTTATGGGATACTAGCTATGCTAAGATTCATATTCCAATTATTGCTTCAGTTTCTGAACATCAACCAACTGCTTGGCCTGCTTTCTTTATGGATACTTCATTCTTAATTTGGTTGTTCCCAGCAGGTATTTACTTATGTTTCCAAGATTTGAAGGACGAACATTTATTCATCATTATTTATGGTGTTTTATGCTCTTACTTTGCTGGTGTCATGGTTAGATTGATGTTAACTTTAACTCCAATTATTTGTGTATCTGGTGCTATTGCCATATCTAAATTATTCGATATGTACTTGGATATTTCTGATGTTTTCACCGATGATGTTGAAGAAGAACCTAAAAAAGCTAAAAAACAAAAGAAATCAGGCTTATCATCTTCAGCCATCTTGAAACTCTTATCCAAGGGAGTTGTATTAACTTCTTTTGCTTATTACTTATTCTACTTTGTATACCATTGTACTTGGGTAACCTCGAACGCTTATTCTTCTCCTTCAGTTGTTTTACCATCCAGAAACCCTGATGGTTCTCCTGCAATCATTGATGATTACAGAGAGGCATACTATTGGTTAAGAATGAACACTCCAGAAGATGCTAAAATCATGTCCTGGTGGGATTATGGGTACCAAATTGGTGGTATGGCAGACAGAACCACTTTGGTTGATAACAACACCTGGAATAATACTCATATTGCCACAGTTGGTAAAGCCATGTGCTCTTCCGAAGAAATCTCATATGAGATTTTAAAGAAACATGATGTAGATTATGTTTTAATCATCTTTGGAGGTGTTATAGGTTTTTCAGGTGATGATCTTAATAAATTCCTTTGGATGATTCGGATCGCTGAAGGTATTTGGCCTGAAGATGTTAAAGAAAGAGACTTCTTTACTGAAAGAGGAGAATATAAAGTCGATCAGTTTGCAACTGAAACCATGAAGAATTCATTGATGTATAAAATGTCATACTACAGATTTAATGAATTATATAATGGTAAAGATGGAGTTGATAGAGTCAGAGGACAAACGATTCCAGCTGATAATTCTCCAACTTTAAGTGTATTAGAAGAAGCATTTACGTCTACTAATTGGATTGTTAGAATTTACAAAGTTAAAGATTTAGATAATTTAGGTAGAAACTTACAAGAGATCCCTAGTGGTAAATTAAAGAAAACAAGATTAGTTAAAAAGCCCAAAATTGATTTAAGGGAATAAACCTCAATATATACTAGTTTATATACAAACCGTTATCCGAGCCCGTCACGTGATAGAAATACTAGGAGCGCTATCGGAACCCACGCATATTGATACATTATTATTTCTCCGCATTTCAATTGTTCTGAAAAGTTAATTGTGCAAGGGTTCTGCAGTCATGACAGGTTTGTTAAATTTAAGAGATCACTTAGTATTTTATAAGTCTTATCATACAGATGAAGTTAATGTAACAATTCACTTAATATGTATTCCAATAATTCTTACAAGTGCTATAGCCATGCTCACAAAATTTTCATTTTTCAATCCATACATCAATGTGGGTAATATTTTAATTGCCAGTTTTAGCTGTTTTTACATACTAATGGATTGGAAAGTTGGAATTCCCACCGTGTTATTCTATGGAGGTTTTGCTTACGTTTTCTCCACTTATTTCTATTTCATAGCCCCATCACCTTTTTCCATTACTGATCAAGCTCACCTTCTGAAATATGCGTTATATATTCATATAGTTGCATGGTTAGCTCAATTTTACGGTCACAAAGTTCATGAGCATCGAGCTCCAGCTTTACTTGACAATCTTTTGGGAGCATTGGTGTTGGCTCCATATTTTGTTTCATTTGAAGTGGCATTTTGGTTAGGTTTCAGAACGGATATCAAGGAATATATGGAGAAAGGAGCAGCTGAAAAGAGGAAACAATTTCTTGATAACAAGAAGGCTAGTTAGGTTAAATATATGTTATTTATGTTTGTTCTTGCGACTGAACTCTTCATATCTAGTCAACATTTCTCTTTCATGAATTGAAGTACCATTAAGTTGATTTCCAATGGTAACCCAGCCAGGACGGATGTTATGATCTCTGCCGAAAAACTCCAATTTTCTTGCACTAGGGCCCACAAGTCTTTCAACGAAATCATACACCTCATCAGGTTTACGCAGGGTTTCTCTTGTGGAGCTCACTATAGTATTGAGATCAATATGCTTATTTAACCATGATGGTTGACCTTTGAGGCCTACCAACAAATGCTCTTTAGAGTGGTTTAGCCAATGGCCGGTTCTTCCAGTGACAATGGTTCTTTTCAATTGGTTCAATTTGATCCAGATTATCTCATCCGATACCTTGTACCCCCATTTAACTAGAGCTTTCCGACCAATTTCAATTGATCTTCCAGTGACCCATAAGAACATTATTCCTTCATCCTGTAATTCATGCATAGGTAATCTCATGAGCTCTTCATCTGAGCAGGTACCATAAGGTAAAGACATGTGAATGTCCCAAGCGGGATCTGATATAATAGCTGCAAATTTACCCAAGACCAGAAATGGCAATTTCCGGACGTCACAACTGATCCATTGAGGTGGTAATTGAGGTTTTGAAAACTCGTTAAAGCATAATCCAATACTATATTCTTGCTTTGATAAGCCATCTTTCATGAGTTTTAACTCATTCGATTGATTATACCTTTTGTCATCAATCACTGGTACTAAACTGAAATAATGCAAGTATCTACAACTTTTCATTTTATGGCATGTATCTAAGTAAGAGCAATCACCTAAACTTACATCCGTATTCGAATGGATTATGTTGAGAAAATGGATTTTAGACTTAGTGCATTGGTAAATTTCGTTGGAGAAGAGCTTCTTTGACTGTTCAATAGATCTATGACATTTCTCGAGTGATGGGAATGACAGTCTCAGAGAATTCAGGCTCAAAATCTCTTGACGACTAAAACAAATATTGCTCAAGATCTTACAATGGCTTTTGTCTTGACAGACTTCAAAGAACGGTTTCGGTGGGCATTGAATCCGGGCCCGAATCTTAGCCAACAGAACACTAGCATTTGGTTTGACCAATAAGCTAGTTAAATCATTCCCGTCAGAGTGAATTTCAAGCGGATTTTTCACACCCATCACCCTGACATGGCTGTGGATTTCCAGACCCAAGATTTTGTTCAAACAGTTTGCAGGAGACGATTCATCAAGGGTAGGTTTCTTCGACCCACAGAAGGTGATAGGTTGAACAGTACCATAAATTCTATCCCGTAACAAACGAACCTTCAACATATCAATGTACTTGATTCTGGTGTTTTCAAAATCATTATCAGATAACTCCAAAGCTCCAAGGGTCAAGGAATTGAATTGTGAGATGTATTCAGAGAAATTGTTGCAGCTAAGTTTGTCAATATTGGTAGTAAATTTCTCGAACAAGAACCAGCATTGAACCAAATCACCGTTTATGGAAGAGCTGGTAATTATAGTATTGTTTTCAATCAAGAAATCAACGAAATGTTTATAGTCTTTAACAAGGAACATACAGAAATGTGGGAAGTTATACATCAAATGGCTGCGAAAAATCCCCTGCCACATTGAGCGGCCACGACTTTGAAAATTCCACCTTATCAGTTTAATCACCTTGGTCATCCTCTATACAGATAATTTCTACAAGAGTGGGTGTCTTCATTTGTAAGTCGTATTGAAACTGTTCACACATGAATACATGTGATTTCAAACTCTAAGTTCATCTTTTTTCCCGTAAGATTGCATATAGTTATGTTAGCTAAGATCTACTAACACTCACCGTTGACTGTAATTATCAATTTTACCCTTCTACAGGTTCAGACTCTGGAAAAGTATCTCAAAAGTATATCACCACTAATAATCTCGGATCTGTCATTTCTTCATATACCCCGTTGATAATTGAACTCTAGAGGTCTGAGATGATGAAAATCATGTGGCTTTCCGTTACAGTGACATCTATCGTTGATACGTGAAAACTAATAAATTACAAAAATACAAATCTACTTTTAGTCTATACATTAGAATCCAAATGGATTATCAGGTGTAGCTGCCAGGAGATTGGCTCTTTTACCCGTAGGTTGATTTTGTAATGGAGCATTTCCAAACCCAGATCCAGTTGGTTGCGATTGTAATTGACCATTACCGAATCCTTCAAATTGATTTTGTCCAAATGAAGTTTGTGGCAGTCCGAATGTTGGGGGTTGACCGAATGACGTTTGTGGTTGTTGCATTTGACCAAAAGTTGGTTGTTGACTGAGAGTTGGTTGACCGAAGGTTGGTTGCTGGCCAAACATTGGCTGTTGGCCAAAAGAAGGTTGTGGTTGACCGAAGGAAGTTGGTGGTTGGCCGAAAGAGGTTTGTGGTTGACCAAATGATGGTTGTTGACTTATACTGGTGTTTTGGAACATTCCAGTCATTTGGTTCATGTTATTGTTGAAATTAGATTGGCCAAAAGTGTTCTGTTGAACCATGGATTGACCAAAAGAACTCTGAGGCTGGAAGGTATTTTGAGGTTGGAAAGTGCTCTGAGGTTGGAAAGTGTTTTGAGGCATCTGACCAAATGAGGTCTGTGGCATTTGTGGAGTAGGACCTGTTCTCTGTGTAGGGATGAGTGGACCTGTTTGTTGGACTGAGAACTGACCAAAACTGGTAGGTGGTGGGGCCCCACCTGTAATTTGCTGCGGTAAACCTCCTGTAATTTGCTGAGGTAAGCCCCCTGTAATTTGCTGTGGTAACCCTCCAGTGACCTGTGTGAACATTGGTTGTTGACCAAAGGTAGTCTGCGGCATGGTCATGGTACCAGTCTGTAACGACGGTTGATTGAATGTCACTGGTGGCATACCTCCATTAGCTTGGCCTGTAACTCTAGGAATTAATGAGCCTCCCACAGTGAATTGTGGAGCCAATGCACCCGTTGCTTGAATAGGCATAAATCCTGTAGGTTGAGCAGTAATTGGGATAAAACCAGTAGGTTGAGCTGAAATAAATCCTCCTGTCATAACTGGTACAAGGCCTCCAGTTCTTTGTACCGGGATGAGAGTACCGGTCTTTTGTGGAGATACCACTGATCCGTTTCCTGTCTTTTGAACCGTGAATTGCTGGTTTGGTTGTATCAAAGTACCAGTCTTCACCGGTTGTAAAGCAGGAGCAGATGGGGTGGTGTTATTTGGTAATGCTGGAACCGGTTTATTAGTGTTGACTGATCCTGCACTCAGATCGATTGGTTTAATATTAACCAAATCTTGTAAAGAGCCAGTATATTGTGGTTGTTGTGGTGCTTGTGGTTTGGCGAGATCTTCATTGGATCTAGCAGCCGGTTTGATGGCCCAAGCATCATCATCCATAAGACTCTTATTAGAAGGTGCTGCTGATTCTGGAACTGGTGCTGCTGGTTGTGTTGGTTGTGCGGGGGCGGCTGGCGTTGGCAAAGCTTTGGCATCAACTTTAGAAATCTCACTGGATGAATTGTTCTTTAATGCCCCGGTGTTATTGGTGAATAAACCACCAGTAGCAGCGGGAACTTGTTGTTCTTCTTCTCTCTTTCTACCGTATTTATTATCCAAGAATTTCATCACCCTTATGATATCACCTTCTCTTAAACCAAGAGTTCTCAATAATGAAGGAGTAATGTCTTCAAGAATATTTTCATCCATTTGCTCCCTATTGAAACTCAATGTGTACCTTTGACAATTACCGATATCAATTCCACAAGTCAAGAAGAAATCAAACCAATCATATTCTGGTTCACTAACTGATGTTGTGGCAGAAGACTTTGGTCTTGTTGGTTGTGGAGGAGGGACATCGTTAATGAGTGCTGTGGCAGATTTGGATTTCTTTGGTGATTCGTCGTTTTTAATAATACCACTCTTCTTTTCCATAGCAGCTTTCCTCTTGGCATTTTGTTTAGCGACTTCATCTTTATAACTCTCCAATGAAGTACCAGTAACCTTTTCAACGTATTCTAAATCTTCAATACTTAATTTAGTAGCAGAAACGGCAATTTTGACCCCATTAGTTTTATGAAGATGAATCTTACCTTCAATACAACCCAAAAATTCAGCTTCAACTTTGAAAGAACCAGAACTATCAATCCAAGTTCTAACTCTATGGAAATTTGGCATTGATTTGTCACTTGAATTTCTCTTGGAGCTAGCCTTTTCTCTCTCAATTCTGTCCTTTTCTCTGATCTTCTCTCTTTCTTCTCTGTCACGAGATTTTTGTTCTTTGGCCTTCCTCTTATTTTCATGTCTTGATGATTTCTTGACTGATCTCTGTCTTGGAGGAGCTTCTGTCAATTTATCCAAATTTTGACTACCGATTATTTCAATATATGAAGAGGGAACAACTCCTTGTTTCCCAGTATCTATGTTCTCACACATCCACCAGTCAGGAGATTTATTCTGATCAATAATATAAACCTCATCGCCTTCTCTACAGCCAAGTTCATCATCACCTTGAGCGACAAAATCATAGATAAGACGACCAATTTTACGATTACCATTAGAGGAAGGAATAGAAGCTCTTTCAACTTCTCTTAATCCTCTAGCAGTTTCTGCACCTTTCAAGTCTCCCAAAATAGACATGATGGCATCAGCTACATCTTTCGATCCACAATGCAATTCGACCGATGCTGAAGGGTTCTTAAACTCCAAGAAAAGATGTTTCTTCTCGTGATTGAAGTTAGTCAAATCCCTCAACCTCCACTCGTTATCTATAGTGGAAGAAGATCTCATTCTCAATTTTCTTTTGGGACTTTGCAGTTGAGGTTTCAATATTATCAAACCTTTCCCAATTGCCAACACGACAGACTTTTTCTTTCTGCCATCGACTTCATTGATAAACCATTTAAAGAACTCTCCATCAAAGGTATGTTCTTCAGTTGGTGCTTCAAGGTCCTCTTCTGGTTCTCTGGGTCTCGAGGGCATTGGAGGTGCTTCAAGAGACTCGGTATCTGATACTTGCGGTCTGGGTCTCGAAGGCATGGGAGGTTCAGGCTCATACTCTGGCTCTTCATCAAGGTCTACGGGAGCAACTGGTTCAGGCTCAGATTGTGGTGGAGTCGATTGTGGTGGGGTCGATTGTTGTCTACTGATGTGCTGAGGAGGAGGAGCAAAGCTCGATATAGGAGCTTGGGTAGCTGGCTGGGCAGCAGGAACAGCTTGGGGAGGAGGTTGAGATTGGGCTGGACCCAATTGCACGTAGTTCGATGGGACAAATCCATACTCTGTCCCGGCGACGTTACCCACCAAAAGCCAATCTGGATCATTCATATCGTAGATATTGAACTGGTCTCCCTCGCTGAAGGTCAATTCTTCTTCAGTTTGCTTTGTATAATCATACAATGCATTACAAGTATTAACAACTGGAGCTGGCTCAATATAATTGGACGGAACTAAACCTACTGGCTCATCGACTTCTTCGTCGCCCACTGGTAAGACTCTTTTTTTGACTTTCCACCAGTCGTCAACGGTTGATTTTTCAAGTAAGTAAAGAATATCATCTGGTTGTACATTCAATTCTTCTTCAGTTTGAGCTTCATAAGCGTATAACACAGAGTATACACCTATATAAAGCGAAGACATAATTGGAATTATTTTAAATGCAAATCAGGTATTGGGATTTATTTGTCAGTCCTTGGACGCAATCTTCGGTGACAATCCGTGCGCGAAATTTCACCTCCTATCAACGGCCGGGGGCCAGCGAATGCTAGGAAGTCTTGTAGGGAGGGGGGTGTAGCGAGTGTATTGTGTAGAGTATGTAGTAATGGGGAACTTTATTTCCAGGAGGGTGCCGGGTTTTACAAGTGAATTGTCACTAATTTTTTTGTGAACGATTTTTTGTGGTGGCTGGGCTTTTTTTTTGCATCCATTGCGAGCCTATTGGCAGCCAGTAACTAGTACAATTGGGAGAGCCGTAGGCCATGTACAAACACAATATCCAATTATTTGGGCATGCATGTGCTTGAGTGTGAATTTTCTGTCATGTACCGGTTTTGTTCGCCATGTAGGTACTAAATTTATGGGAGACTTTGTTACCAGTTTGGGTCTTCATTGGGGGACGGTTAGGTGAACTGACTTGCAGCATTGTCGTGGTCCTGATCTTGTATTGACTTGAATTTGGCTCTCAATTTTTAACCCCTTATTCATCTCTTCTATTAGTATCACCCGATACTCGGCCTCTGCACTTTTTTTATTCAAAAATCCTTGACCAAGACGTTTTGATAAGAATCTAGACCTAGAAGAGCCACGAAGTGTCCTTGAACATGTTTGGATTTTTTAAATATTTTAGCAGGTGCCCTTCACGTTTGTCTTTATGAACTCTCGCATCCTTATATTATCTGAGCATTAAGCTAAATCTGGAGCTTGAACAATCCCCTCCGTCTCCTAATTACCCTAAACTTATATTTTTCGCAGCCATTAAAATCTGCAAACTGGTTGCGAAAATCACAATTTTACATTACTACAGTAGTTAAAAAAATCTAATAAATTATATAAACAAATTCAGTTGACTCTATTGAAACCTTTACCACCTTGCAAGACATCATCAATATTCTTCATAGCTTGAATTGCAGTATAATCGAAATTTTCAACGGTTGAAGCCCCGACATGAGGAGTTAAAAGTACATCTTGTCTACCAATTAAACCAGGATGAATTCTTGGTTCCTGTTCGTAGACATCCAAACCAGCAAAAGCTACCTTACCCAGTTTCAATCCCTTAACAAGAGCTTCTTCATCAATAATACTACCTCTCCCCACGTTAATGATTCTGATAGGTTTAGCAAATTTATTGATAATGTCTTCATTGACCATATGTCTGGTTTCAGCCCCTCCTGGAGCGACAATCACCACCAAGTCGGCAACCGGGCAAGATGCTTCTAAACTCTCTTGATAAGTAACTTTATATGGCAATTGGGTTTCAGCCTCTGGTGACAATTTAGTTCGTTTAACGTAATGAATATCCATACCAATTGCTGCTAATCTTGAACCAATGACTTGACCGATTTGACCAAATCCAACAATAACTGCAGTATGGCCCAGAGGGTTATGGTTCCCTACCCCACCGACACTCTCTCCATAAGCATATTGGTCAATTTGTCCAGGAACAACTCTCCCCGTTTCCTTATCAAATCTACCAAATTGTGAAGCACTCCTGGCTTGTACGGTATGTTGACTGAATTCGTCGACAAACATTCTGGTTGTGACATAAAAATTTCTGAAACTAGCAAGTGTGTTGTACAATACGAGATCAGCCACCAGACTAGCGCACCGATCTGAAGGTACATGAGTCAATACTATACCCTTTTCTGTCATTTTTTCATGGTCATATTGGTCATGTCCCACAGAACAAATAGATATAACTTTAAGTGAGTCAGGAACTGCATCAATAACTTCATTTTTAAAACCTCCTGCAACCATAAAGCCTTGCCAGGCACCATAAATGGCGGAAATTCCACTAAATTTGGTTTTAAAATCGGTAATTAATTGTTGTTTCCCCGTTATGGTGTAATCGACACACTCATATTTCTCTGAAAATGCTTTATACTCGGGCAACTCTTTGTTAAGATCTCCAATGAACAAAACTTGTGGTTTGGACATTTTTCACTTTTTACGCTGTGGAAGCGACCGCTTAAGAACGGAAATGAGAAACGAGATGCGGCGCGGTGAGACACGACTTTTAGCCTTTTGCAACCTTGATAGTTTTGTTCATTTTTTGCAGTAGGAAGCGAGAGCTAAGAATCATTCACGTGCGGGACGAAGTGTGGATCATGTTGCAATTTCTCGCGGTGATGTTGCAATTCTGGTGAAAAGGGGAATGTGAAGGAAATTTTGAAGGGCTTTGAGTATTAAATAGAGTTTTGTATTTATATTTCCCAAACTAAACTTATCCTTATCTACATAAGTAGTTGCTAGCAAATACTACCCCACTATCAGGTTAAACAAATCCGATGATCTGCCGTGCGTCAATGCGATAAAGAACCCGAGTCTATATACAGGAAGTATACGCGATGCAACCGATGCCCAGATACCCTTGGTATTTCTTCTCTTATCACTATCAACATGACTGAACCTATGTCATTCAGACAGCAGATGCACGGGTTCCCATTGGTTCCAATTCTCGTGGTATCTATCATCAAACTAGCAGAACCTATTGCTTTCACCTCCATTTTCCCCTATTCCTTCTACATGATTAGGGATTTTGGCATTGCAAAATCTCAAGCTGAGATATCAACTTACGCCGGTTATCTAGCATCCGTATTTGCATTTGGCCAATTCATCTCAGCTGTGTTCTGGGGAAAACTCGCCGATGTTTACGGTAGAAAAATCATCATCACCCTCGGGCTCATTGGTAGTCTGTTATCGTTATTGGCATTTGGATTTGCTCCTAATTTCTGGCTGGCATTCATGGCACGAGGATTAATGGGTCTTTTGAACGGGAATTCAGGGGTATCTCGATCAGTTATCGCAGAAATCGCTACCGATCAAAGACACAGAAGTCTTGCGTTCTTATCCATGGCAGTTACATGGAATGTAGGTGGGGTGATTGGTCCCTTGATTGGAGGGAAATTATCTCATCCAGATACGTCAGTGTTGGGAGATTCTTGGTTTGATGATTTGAATAAGAGGTACCCATATGCCCTTCCAAACATTGTCATTGCAACCATTTTATTGTCAAAAACTGCTATTGCGTATTTCTTCTTAAAGGAGACCCACCCCGAGTTCCGTCACAGGTATGATCATGGGATTTCCGTCACCGAGAGGGTATTAGAAAGGATTGGCTGGGGGTCTTACGACAAGGAGGATTTTGAAGACGAAACTGCTTCACTTCTTAGTAGGGGTTCGGTATTGAGCCCAGTATTGAGTAGAAGTTTAAGCAGAAGAGAGTCTGCTGGGTCGCTTTACAGGTCGATTTCCAAGACTAGTGAACACGATCAAGATGGTCAGGATCATGAAACAGGTGAAGAAGTACCAGGACCTGTTTCATGGACAAAGATTCTCACTCCACAAGTGCTTAATCCGATTTTCTCTTACTTTCTCATGCAAGCACATTTCACGGCCAATGATGAGTTTATTCCCATCTTTGTATCGTATCCTCCGGCATATGATGGCAATGGAGATTTGATGTCTAGATTTCCAATACACTTGAAAGGTGGTCTCGGGTACACTCCACAGAAATCTGGTAATTTACTCTCTAGTTCAGGGTTCTTTGGAATGTTTATGATTACTTTAGTGTTCCCATGGATAGATAAAACATTCCGCAAGACTCATACCTTTAGATTCATGTTGGGAGTTTTCCCATTGTTTTTCATTGCATTACCATATGTTTTACTTACATTGCCAAAGCACTACGAAGGATCAATGGAAGATTTCACATCTCCATTATCGGATTTGTATATTTATGTATTTATATTTGCTCGAGTAATGGTAGCTGCATCAATGGGGACCTTGGTTATGGTCCTGATCAATAATAATGCATTACCAGGATATGGGGGAGTAATTAATGGAGCCTCTATTTCTGCGGCATCGTTTGCAGCATTTATGAGTCCATTAATGATGGGTAAATTAATGAGTCTTGGGGAACACATTGGAGTGGCAGGATTAGGATGGTATGGATTGGCGATGATTACATTAATTGGATTCATTCAAGGTTGTTTTATAGAGGTTGATTAAATATATATCTCGATACCTGCGTTTATTATGCTAATCGTTATTTAATGGTGAGCATGTTCTGGTTTACCAACGTATTTACCTAAAAATACGACACCAGAATGCCAACATCTAGCTGGTTCATCAACAGTAACTTTTAACCAATATGGTTTATGTTCTTCACCTTTTTTACCCATACATCCAACATACCTGTAACCGATATAAGTTGGGACAAGGTATGGATCTTTCATGGTACCACTACCTTCAAAGATTGGGTTTTCCATATCGAAAACATCGATACCTTCCATTTTACCTAAAATTTCAAATCTTTCTAAACCAGTTGCTTGATCTAAATCAGTTGGGATAGTACCTGGTTTAGCACCTGGACCAATTAAAGAAGAATCTGGTCCGGTAACTTCACTTAATTTTTGAGCAGTTGGAGCATTGGTGTTAGTTGGGGCTGACAATAATCTGGCAGCGGATGAGAATGATCTAGTTTTAATAGATTGTTTGAAAACACGAGAAAGCCTGAATGTTAGTACGAGTCATTGGTGCAATGGTGCCATTGGTGCCATTGAGATAGTTGAAGTGATAGAGGTGACAGGTTGGTGTGTATGTTTTGAGGATGTCACATATATATCTTGTTGATGTTCTTGGGATGTTCTTGTTGATATATTTTGTTGATATATCTTGTTGATATCTTGGGATGGCCATGGGTTGTTCACAACAGAACTTGATCAAAAATAGTCGGATGAACTTCTAACTACCACCATTATAATCTCCGGATTTCAATGATTAATTTCTCACTTTATTTAACTTCAATAACATAAATTAAATCTATATTACATACATTGTACTAGATATCTTTAACGATAAAAATCAGCTAATATTCGCACAATTGAAACTTGTTGATTGGTCGCAGCGGGAGTGTCACGTGCTGTGCGCCAGGGCTGGAGCGGTAAGATAGTCTGTGACTGTGAGAATCGTGTCTTTGCGAACTGATTTATACAGTGCGACAAGGACTCAAAAAATTTTCAGTTTATTCTTTAACTAACAAGTACGTTAACTAAATAAAAGTAATAATTAATAATTACTAACAATAAGAAATGGCTAAAAAGAGAAGTTCTAACGGAAGAAATAAAAAAGGTAGAGGTCACGTCAAACCAGTCAGATGTTTAAACTGTGCTGCTTGTGTTCCAAAAGATAAAGCCATCAAGAGAGTCACCATCAGAAACATGGTTGAAGCTGCCGCTGTTAGAGATTTATCTGAAGCTTCAGTTTACCAAGAATATGCTTTACCAAAATTATATAACAAATTACACTACTGTGTTTCATGTGCTATTCACGCTAGAATTGTTAGAGTTAGAAGCAGAACTGACAGAAGAATCAGAACTCCTCCACAAAGAAAGAGATTCAACAGTGACAAAAAAGTTAGTCCACAAGACGCTGCTAAGAGAGTTTAATCTAATGAGTAGTCAATAAATATATTACATATAGTAAATTGTAGTTTTGTTGTACATGTCCATTCAGACCAGGACGTTGACCAAGACGTGCAAACGGTTGCCAGAGCAGAGAAAAAAATGAGTCCCGCACGCCCCGTTGCTCGTTCGCCCTCTAAACCACATACCAGAGGTTTTCCTCATTTGACATCCCCATTGCAATGACAGTTAACGATTCATGGAAATTCTCTCAATGCTTTGGTGATAAAGGAGACGTTGAGAATTTAACTGAAGCTGATATCATTTCAACCGTTGAATTTAATCATGATGGGAATTTTTTAGCAACTGGTGATAAAGGTGGTAGAGTAGTTTTATTTGAGAGGAATCACAGTAAAAATTCCAATTGTGAATACAAATTTTTCACTGAATTTCAAAGTCATGATGCAGAATTTGATTATTTAAAATCTCTTGAAATTGAAGAAAAAATTAATAAGATTAAATGGATTAAAAGTTATAATGATTCATTATATTTATTATCAACTAATGATAAAACCATTAAATTATGGAAAGTAATGGAAAGACAAGTTAAATTAGTAAGTGAAAATAATTTAAATGGATCAGATCATTTACCTAATAATAATGTTGATTTATCAAAATTAAAATTACCAAAGATGACATTACATGATAAATTAATTTCGGCTCAACCCAAAAAAATCTATTCAAATGCTCATGCTTATCATATAAATTCAATTTCAGTTAATTCAGATCAAGAAACTTATATTAGTAGTGATGATTTAAGAATTAATTTATGGAATTTATCAATTAGTGATCAAAGTTTTAATATAGTTGATATTAAACCAACAAATATGGAAGAATTAACTGAAGTTATAACAAGTGCAGAATTTCATCCAAATCATTGTAATTTATTTATGTATTCATCATCAAAAGGTACAATTAAATTAAATGATATGAGAAGTAATTCCCTTTGTGATAGTCATTCGAAAATTTTTGAAGAATATTTAGATCCGGCATCTCATAATTTCTTTACCGAAATCACAAGTTCAATATCTGATGTAAAATT
Organism: Yamadazyma diddensiae; assembly: GCA_030563465.1. Taxonomy (NCBI): domain Eukaryota; kingdom Fungi; phylum Ascomycota; class Pichiomycetes; order Serinales; family Debaryomycetaceae; genus Yamadazyma; species Yamadazyma diddensiae. The sequence continues at coordinate 109,300 of JAJMIX010000012.1, forward strand.
TAGTCATGATGGTAGATATATTGTTTCGAGAGATTATATGACGGTTAAAATTTGGGATTTAGCAATGGAACTGAAACCTATTAAAACAATTAATGTTCATGAACATTTAAGAGATAGATTATGTGATACTTATGAAAATGATGCAATATTTGATAAATTTGAGGTTCAATTTGGTCCGGATAATAAATCTATAATGACTGGTTCATATAATAATAATTTTATGATTTATCCTAATATGATTAATGATTCAAATGATAAATCAATAACTAAACATAGTGAAGAAGAGGAAGAAGAAGAGTCAAGTGTATCACCAACTGACGGGAATTTCAATCAATCTCCTGTAAGTAATTTCGATGATGAAGAACAAGAAGAAATTATTTTACAAGCCGATAAATCAGCATTTAGATCAAAGAAAGGATCTAATAATAATGGAGGTATGAGACGTAGAATGATGAATAATGAATCTGGTTTATCACATGATTTCGATAATATCGATTTTAAAAAGAGTATTCTTCATTTATCATGGCATCCAACTGAGAATTCGGTTGCAATCGCTGCTACAAATAATTTATTTATCTTTTCAACTCTATAATATATAGACTGTATAAATAAATAATTAATCAATATCAACGTAATCGTGTATTATGCTCTACATATTATGATTCAATGTGTCTGTTAACATCAGAATTCCAAAATAAGGTCTTGTCTCCATCTCCCCAAAAGAATTTTCTAGCTCTAATGTTTTGATAATCATATTGAACTGGCCATTCATCGTCACTCATATGTCTTAAATGTTCTCTGTGTTTAGCATGTTTTAATTCAATATTAATAACTGGAATGGCAGCAGCAATTAAAGCAGGAACTGCAACGAGATAAGTGATTCTTTTCCATAACTTGGTGACGGCTTCAGAGTGGTGAACTTTTTCTTCGTAAGATTTTTTAAAAGCGTCACCGGCGGCCTTGTTAACTTTAACAGAAGGGAAAGCAGCTTCATTAATTAACTTTGAAGGAGCATGATGACCGTGGGCGAATCTAATAAATTGACGTGATGCTCTGAACATGGTGGAAAAATGGGTTGATATTTTGAGAAGATTGAACGAGTTTTCATTGGTTCGCGCGGCGTGCAGGAACCGATAATGCCCTTTTGGCTGCTAAAACTAAAACTAAAAACTGAGTGCGTATATTAGCTATATGGGTCTGTTTCTGGAAGTATCGTCAAGGTGGTCGTCAGTTTGTTGTTCTATAGGTGGGATGTCAGCAGGTGAAATCTTGGAGTCTAAGTTCTCGTCTTTGGGATCGATCTTGTCTTGGAGGTCCGGGTGAGGGGCATCGTTGGGCTGCTCTTCACTGTCGGTGGCTTTAGATGTCTTGTCCTTGGGGAGATCTTCAGGATTTGGAGAACTTTGCTTCTGCTGCTGCTTCTGCTTCTGTTTCTCCTTCTTTTTCTGCTGTTTCTCCTTTCTTAGCTTCCTAGCTTCCTCCTTTCTCTGCTTCTCTTCGAGTTTTTTCTGTTCTGCTGCCTGTTGTCTTTCTATTTCCTCCTGGTCTTTCTGCTCATCTTCAAGCTGTTGGTATTTTTCGGGATTTTCATACTTATCCAATAAAATATCACTCATTACCTTGTAATTGTATCCCTCAAATCTGTTTTTGAAATTGAACAAATCATGCCTTAAGGGATCATTTTTACATGATAATTCACCCCCTTTGAATAAGAGATTCTCAGTTGATCCATCAGCATCTAAAATTTCTCGTTCTTTTTTATGAAATTCAGTTAAATTTGATGCAATCAAGTACTCAAACAATAAAGGTTTCTTAGTCCATAAATAATCCTTATAATCTTGGAAACCTTTGAATTCTTCATCAATGACAGAGCTAGCTAATTTAACCCCCATAGATGTATTACCTCTGTATCTACGTAATTTTCTGGCTTTTTCAGGGTATTTCTTCTTTATGAACAGGATGAGATCTTTAGTGTAATCCCATAATTGGTATTCTTCGATAAATGAAAACGTCTTGAATTTACGGAAATTAACACCTCTCTCTTGATATTCATTAATCAAGAGATTTTTATAGTTATGAGGAATGTAATTCAATTGATTTTCGAATTTAGTAAGTTTGAGAGTATTTAAATCTTCAAGACTAACAAAATGATTGTTCTTACAATTGTAAATCTTTAAGAACTCATTTCGAGTTCTGGAACTCACAGTTTGATCAATTGAATTTCTACTCAATTCTGGTGGTAGCAAATTGTCATATCTACGAGGTGCTGCCATATCAGTGAGAGCTAATCCAGTTATATCAATATACAATCCGGTATCGACATCGATGAATCTGGCATCAATATTATTATGGCCATTACGGTTATTTCTAGTACCAATCCAAGTTCCACAATCTAAGAAATACCTCCCGTATCGAGTTTCTTGTTCGTGAGAATTAAATCCTAGATCCATCACCAAACTCTGATTGAAATTTCTACACAATCCATGCAAGTCTTGAATGGGCATTTGGACATCGAAATCTATATCCCATGGGAATGCCAATCCGTTCCAATACCAACTCAAAAGAGACCCGTGTGCGATCCATGATCTAATATGGTAATGGTTGATAAACTTAAACCACGCACTTATGAGTCCATGAAGTACAGGCCCTTGCAATTCTGTATAATTTATAACTCCCGAGAAGAACCTCCAATCATAATGACCTCCCAAGTCCCAGTTTGCGTCCTTCTTCAAGAGTTTGGCTTCAAAGAAATACTTGAATGGGTATGGAGAATTGAGAGATATATCAAGGCCCTGTTTATAGTTTTGTAAATGAACATCATCAGTGTCTTGTGGTAACAGATCCAAGATATCGGTAGAATTGTCTATAAAGTCCTCATGGACCAAGTGTTTCTCGTAGGAGATCACCGTGTTATCTTGTTTAAGTTGTTGATACAGTTTTTGTTGATTGAGCTTATCGAGAAACTGTTCAAGAAGATTTTTGACGTTGATATTGACAGACTCATCGCCCGTCTTGAGTCTATCAAACATGTTGGTGTCCTGTAATCTACGAAATCCGTTTTCGCCCTGGTTGATGTTGATTTTGATAGCATTAGACAACTGCAGGGCTCCTCCATGGCTATTGGTATCAGTTGGAAGAAGAAGCACAAGAGAAAGAGGAGTTTCCATGAAATCATTTAGGTAAGATTTCGAATGTAAAACCTTGTTTTGAGACGTGGACCGACCTCCATACTTGAACACATGGAATCCGGGAGAAAACTTGTCACTGGCCTGACTTAAAGCTAAAACTCGAGACTTTACATGGTCAGATAACTGTTCACTTTCGGTGAAAAATTCCAATTCTTGGTCATTTAAGCAGAACTCCTTTACTTGAAAGATCTCTTGTTTCTTATCTCGAGAAGGATTTTCAGTACTTACAGAGAGCATATCACAGGATTTCTTTGACCCTAATGAGAACTCATTAAGAGCTGAAAGATTAGCATAATCCCCCCAATGAAAGAACGGGAGTGTTAAATCATTAACACCATTATACTGTAAATTTTCAGCAAGATACGCCAAAATTACCCCAACGGTTATACGTGGATCAAAATTCATCGGGACATTCAAATCCTGTTTCTGTAAGTATCGAGCATCTACCAAAACATCATTATAATTGTCATTATGAGCGAGGGAAAGATGATTTATCAAAGCGGCTTCTTGTTGATTTTCGAGTTTATTCCGGAAAAATGGTTTTAAAATTTGTCTTTCAAACTCGAGTGAAATAAATTCATGTAAAGTTGAAGGGTTTGAAAAAGTGAACAGATCAACCAGCACATCATTTATATAAGCGAAGATTAAGATATGGGTTATTATAAGGAATGTAAGTAATATTATACATCTACTCCTTCGAAAAAGCATTTTGTGAATAATGTCATAAGATAGGTTACTGTAATGAAAAATGAGATTTGGGCCAGGGCTCGGGTCGGGGTTTATGGTATTGCTGCGCCGATTGGCGAGGTGCGACAGAAGGACGGGACAGTGCGGACAGACAGGGACAGGAACGGTGCGAACAGGGGCACCCCACGCACTGCGAGTTTTTTTCTGTTATAGGAAATGATCTGGGAGGTACAGGGAAAAGAAAATAGCAAGGTTCCATAAGGAAAAAGTTTATTGTGTTATTGTAGTTTGTATGTGTATCAGTCTTTATCGTGTATCAGCCTCTATCGCCTGTCGCCTATCAGCCTGTCGCCTATCAGCCTGTCAGCCTGTGTCAGTAGCCTCTATCGGTAAACGCTATCTCAACTTTCAGTTGCCATGTCCTAGTCTTGAGGGTGTGGCTGGTCTTGCACCCACTCAACTGCCACTGCTCTGGTCTCACTCTCACCGGTCTTGCTCGCCGGTCTCGTGCCGCTCGCACCTCGCTCACCTCGCTCACTTCACTGGCTCACCTCACCATCTCACCTCACAATCCCACCATGCTTAGAGTCGCTTGTGTCCAAATAAACTCCCTCCTAGGTGAAATAGAAATCAACAAATCAAAAATCATCTCCCTCCTCTCAAAAATCAAACATGAAATTGACTTAATCGTCCTCCCAGAATTAGCCCTCACCGGCTATAATTTTTCATCCCGAGATGCCATCGCTCCATACTTGGACAAACCAGGTTTCACCCCAAGCACTGAATTTGGCAAATACTTATCACAACAATATAAATGTTTCACAGTAATTGGATATCCTGAATTGAATAATACCACCATCTATAATGCATGTAAACTTATAAATCCATTAGGTGACGAAGTGTACAATTACCGTAAAACGTTTCTTTATGATACCGATGAAGTATGGGGCTGCAGCGAGAATCCTGAACGGGGGTTCAAGTCTATTGACGTGATTCTCGATAAGAATTACTATATAAATAAAGATGATAAAACAAATTATAAATCTACAAGAATTAATTTTGGTATTTGTATGGATTTAAACCCATATAAATTCAAGAGTCCATTCAATGCGTTTGAATTTTCCATGGCCTGCTACCACAACGACGCGGATTTGGTGGTGTGCCCTATGGCGTGGCTCTCGCCGTTGTCGCCTCTGATTACCGATTCCCCAGACAATCGCGCCGCACAAGCCACCGTACAAGATGCTACCCATGGTGATAAATATATAGTAGATGAATGCAGTAATGTCCAACTGGTGCAATTGCCCCAGCAGCAGGGTCTGAAGTTGTCCCCAGATACCCCCGATGCATCCACTGTAAACTACCATATGCTCAGATTTTTCCCATTGCTTCGTCACCCGCAAAATTATCTCCCCGCCGTAAATAAGTCCGTATCGGTGGTAGCTTGTAACCGAGTGGGCGTAGAGTCAGACGTAGTTTATGGGGGTCTGTCATCAATATTCACATTCATTGGTGGACCTAAATCTGAACAAATTGACTTTAATAATCCCCTGGTAAAACTTTATGGAGCTTTACCACAAGCAAGGGAAGCAATTCTTTATAGACAAATACAAATTTAAGGTTTTCCCAATTAAGCGAGATTGCCAAAAAAGATAGCCAAATTCAGCTACTCAGCGTGTGCGAAAGATTAACCAACATTCACTCATGACGAAAATAAGGAGATTTGTGATTAGAATCTTTTTAATAGGTATTGTTCTCTATACTTTAATAAGTCTATGGTATCAATATATACAAATTCAGGTAGTTGGTAATCAAATTAAATTACAAAATGGTTTAAAAGTTAAATTACATGCTTGGTATACGAATATTTTTCACAACGATTACGATTTTGATTCGGATCCTGAGTTCAATTCCCACATAGATACGATATTGAAAGAGTATAATGGGGATCCAGATTTGTGGAGTATAATGAAGGATGATGGGGAGATAAGGAAGACTTTGGTGGTGGATGTGCCCCAATTTTTCCGGGAAAAAGACAATGAGAAAGAGAAGGACGACAAACACAATGATGGGAAAGACGACAAAGACAATGAGATGGAAAAACTGGACGAGCTGGGAAAGCTGGAAGAACTGGAAGACCTGGACGAGCTGGAAAGCCTGGAAAACCTGGAAAAACTGGAAACCCTGGCGGAAAATGGCGATACTGGTACTGATTCTAGCGTTTCAAAACGAGAAACCACTCCAAGAATGCTCCCGTTCGACCCCCGGTTCTCTATGGCAGTATATTTCGATTACATAGCCTCTCATCCTAATAAACCCATCGACTTCCACTGGTCAGACTGGGTGGATCTCCTGAAACTCGAAAAGTTCATCTTCACCAACGAGCCAAATAAATGTGAGCAACTATTTGATATTTCCGGTAATGAAGAGCTTATTCGTGATAGTGAAATCAAGCAAATTGGTGAATACTGTAAAACTCATGTAGGTAGCGATTTAGGATTTAAAATCATCGACAACCCGGGTCTTCAAACTATTGAAAACAATGAGATCATTGGTAAACTGTATTTATATTCAACGTTTGAAACCCCTACTAAATTAGTGTTGTTAGATGGTAAGGGTAATCATGAAATTGAAATCGCATATCGTAAAAACGACTTGGGCTGTGGTTTACTTTATAATGGATATGTCGATGTGACAAAGGATAAAATGGACATTATGCAAAGCTACGATGCAATGGTGAAGACTTTTGAATATAAAAAGACCCCCGAAATCAAACCAGAAATTCGTCTTGAGAAATCCATGTTCCTATTCGATGCCAAATCTAAAATAGACCACCTCAAAAGTCAAGAATCCCTCACGACAAACCAGAAACTTTACCTTGAATCCCTTATGAACTCCATCAAGGAAGACGACCCACCCAAATTCTTCCATGAAGCCAGTCTTTTAAAGAGTTATAAGGAGAATTGGCTTGGGGAACACTATGACTGGAGGTTCTTCAATGGGCTCACGGTGGGTAAGAGCGAGCAAATGATATCATTACATAAATTGATTAAAGCATACCTTGAATTCTGTATTAATGAAGGTTTAGTCACATGGATTGCCCATGGATCTTTATTAAGTTGGTATTGGAATGGACTGGTATTCCCATGGGACACTGATTTAGACGTTCAAATGCCAATTGGAGAACTAAATAAACTCGCAGAGCATTTCAATCAGAGTTTGGTGATTGAACTGATTAGTAAGAATGGTCATTTCAATGGGATGGGTAAATACTTTATCGATATAAGTTCTAGTATTACTTATAGAGAAAAGGGTAATGGGAATAATAATATAGATGCTAGATTTATTGACGTTGATACAGGACTTTATGTTGATATAACTGGATTATCCATCACCAATACTCCTAGACCTAGTAGGTTTGAGTATTTAGAACCAAAATTTGCTGACGTTAGTGGGCAAGAGAATTTCAATGCAAACCAAAAGCATGGACTTGCAAATTGTAGAAATAAGCATTTTATTAAAATTGACGAGATTGAAATTCTTAGACCAATTCATTTCCAAAATCAATTAACTTATATCCCAACTAATTTCTTAATAATGATTAATAACGAATATGATCTTGAACTGATAACTGAGAAAAACTATCGAGATTATATTTACTTAAAGAATTTCCGTACTTGGGTAAATACTCAAAATATTCTTGATTATTTACATGAACCAGATAATTGGATTTCAAATCAGAGACAAACATTACAAAAAAGAGTAATTGGAACGGCAGAAAAATTCCAAATAAATCAACTAAATTACCAAGACTACAAAAATTTGTTATATGATAAACAAATTTTAAAACAATATATCATGAGCCGAAATGACAGTCGATTTCATCAACAAGAATTAGACTTAATTATGTACAATAAACCAGGAATACCAATTCCTAATGATAATTATTTCCCCCTGGATCTATTTTTAAATAAAATATTTGAAACTGGTTGGGACTACAATTCACAAATTGATAGAATAAGTAAATTATCTAATATGTAAGAATTTCAGTTGGTTGCAAATTGAGATTGATGGTTGCTAAAAAAATGTGCTTAGGACGCCATAAAGCCAAGATTTGAAACCAGGGGTAAATAAATTTGATAGAATGAAACAATATAAGACACGATTCAAATGTAGTTTAACAAGGCTATAGTTTAAGCCCCTCCCCCACGTTGTTATTTATACCAGCTTTATGTTTTGATGATGAAGCCTCCATCACTTAAAACGGAAAGTTGAAAATTGCGGATTTTTTCACCAAAGTGATTATCTTTCCTAATTTGGATAATTAATTAACAAGTTGGAAGTAACCGGTAAAAAACAAAATCTCATTCCTGGTAGCAAAGGGGGCGCGTGCGGTTTCGATGCTGTGCTCTTTTCTTTTTCTGCCAGACCGAAAAATTATAAATATCTGCCCATCCCCCTAGAAAAAATTTTCTTCTTTATCAAATTATAGATATTTTAAAAATGCAATTCAAATCTGTTATCATTGCTTTAACCGCTGTCACTGCTGTCCAAGCCGTTAACGGTACTAACGGTACTAACGGTACTAACGGTACCTCTTCTTCTGAAGATTCTGGTGCTGCTTACGTTTCTACCGGTTTATTAGGTGCTGCCGCCGCTGCTGGTGTTGCTTTATTATTATAAATTCCTTAAATATAATATACCTTCACTAGCATTTCCAAAAGAGAAGTCATTGGATTTCGTTGTTCTGTTTTAATTGACCCGCTGCTTTAATATTTTGACTTTCATACCAGCGGGCTGTTGTTAAAATATTTGTATTAGTTGTTTATTTAATAGAATATATTTTGGATTAGTTTTGTTTTCTCTATTGTTCATTTTGTCATTTGTTTTTTGTAGGCTAAGGCTTGTTCGGACTCGTCTAAGTCATGCTCATCTTAATTAAACTTGACCCACGAGCCGGGTCGTGCGCCGTTCGGGCGTAACGGATAATCCGAATTGGTCACTAATTGAGAGGTTTGAAATAAAGGCTTATGTTGACGTCGTTATTGTAATAATAGTCAATTCGTCAATTATTATACTTGAAATGAGTCCTGAAATATAGCAGGGCCCCATTCTGAAATAAGAGTCATTGTCTTTTAAAATTAGAATCCTGAAAATGAGGTTGCGATAACCGTCATGGCAATGTAACCACAATTTTTATTTACAGATTAGGGCGATATTGCGATCTAGAATATTTACACATTAAGTCTCGAGGCAACTATTAGGGCGGATTGAATTTTTTTAAGCAATTTTGGTGCCATTTTCGCACCATTCGGCACCAGAAAAAATGCCATTGCAACAATCATTTTTCAGGTCCCGGGTTCAAGGGCTCATGGTTTGTGACCCGGGGTAGCAATAAAAAATCTCTGCGCCACACAAACGGGTAGTACCGACTATTGTGTCCCCTGTTCTAATTGTTAAGTATAAGCCTCAATTATTATTAGTAACATTTTTTAGTTAAGTAGATTAATTGTAAAAGAAATGCATGGAATTTCCAGGTTTGGGACACGTACAGAGATTTACAAACTAAGTAGATTAAGTTATAGTTGGATTGGCAGGCGTTCCGCGGTGGGGCACTGAATGTATGGGCCCCGACGCTGTATTTGGTCCGTGCAGCAGTGGGTCAGTCCAGCGGGGCCTAGTGCAGCGGGGCCTAGTGCAGCGGGGCTAGGAGTTGGCACCGCGATCACCGCCAGGCTCACCGTAGGATCACCGCCATTCACCCCGAGATACCACCGCCATTCACCCCGAGATACCACCGCCATTCACCGTGCGACCACCGCCATTCACCGCGAGATACCACCTCCTTCTGCAACGGCCCCTAAACCTGGCATTGTGACATGCACAGCAGAAAAAGAGACAGTATAAATATAATAATCACAAACTGTAATTAACCAGCATAACTTTTCCAGGCTCATAAACACCTCCATCTGGTCAAAGATCCTAACCCCAGAATGAGATGCCCCGAATGAGATGCCCACAATGAGATGAGACCTCCACACGGACTTCCCAACCCAGACACCCACTGTCCATCCATCAACCACACTCCACTGTTCCCACAGTGTACACCGCCCTACACTGTCCACTAACCCCTTGTCCCCCTGTCCCCTTGTCTACTGTCTCTCCCCTAACCCCCCTCCACTATCTCTCCTAACCTTTCAGCATCTTATTTTCTCACCCATTCTCATTCCCCAGCATATCTTGTCGACTCCAGATTTCCTTCTCCTATTCGCACCATGACGCTTCCATACGGTGATGGACTGGACAAGGTATTTGGAATGGAAAACTTTGGTAATACATGCTATTGTAATTCCATTCTACAATGTCTCTACTATTCAGAAAAATTCCGGATAAAACTTCTTTCCCATCACAAAACTAATCATGAACGCAAGACTTATTTAAGTGGTATAAAACCACATACTTTTACAGGTAAATATGAAACTTTAGTACAAAAGAGAACAAAAGAACAACAAAAACTTCAAGATGATAAAAAAACTCGTAAAGGACTGATTTTTGGTAGAAAATTTTCAAATAATCTGACCAATACTGCTAATGGTTCTTACCCTGATAATGAGATCCCCAATAAGAAGACCTTCATTTTTGAATTGAATAATTGTCCTTATTTATCAGATGAACAAATCAATTTGATCCAAAAATATAACAACGAAAACTTTAAAAAAATCCCCGTCATGGTCACCAGACCCAGTCAAAAGAACGATGAAGATATTGGTAATAAGAACGATTATAGTCAAAGTTCTTCAATGCTTTTAGGAGAAAATTCAAACGAGGTTCTGGTGGTGAAAGATGATGGTTGCGTTTCGTCGCAAAGTAGCTTTATTCTAATTGGTATCCCATACCCTGAAACCTTTTTGCAATCACCCATAAACCCATTCAATCCTTCTCCTACCTCTGATCAAAGAAAACGTCTGGCACTTATAAACGGGCCTATAATCAACCTTGATCATTCTCTTCAGTTACCGAGTGAACAGAGCGACGATCTGGCGTTATTGTACGCTTTGAAGGATATGTTTGAATGCATGGTGGAAAATAAGAGTAATATAGGAGTGGTATCACCTAACTTCTTTATCAGTAAATTGAAGGAGAAGAACTACTTGTTCCGTCAGAACAACATGCATCACGATGCTCATGAGTTTTGTAATTATCTCATCAACGAAATCATTGAGTGTTTGAATAAGGAAAATGGCATGGACAATAACTGGTGCACGGATTTGTTTCAGGGCATCATCACTAACCAGACAAAGTGTTTAAATTGTGAAACTGTGACATCGAAGGAAGAGACGTTTCTTGACCTTTCAATCGATATCCCCCCAAACTCTCATTCCAACTCTTTAACCCATCTATTGAATAACTTTTCAAAACTGGAAGTATTAACACATCAGAACAAGTTCTATTGTAATTCATGTTCTTCACTTCAAGAGGCAGTCAAAACCATTAAAATAAAAGACCTCCCTGAAATCTTGGTGGTGAATTTTAAAAGGTTTAAATATGATGAAAGAGTCGATCGATTAATAAAGCTTTTCGATCAAATCTCTTACCCATTGAAACTTCGATTATTTAACACAACCAGCAATAAGGATAATCTGAATGTTGAAAACAATTTCCGACTCTACGAATTATCTTCTTTGGTGGTCCATATAGGTGGAGGCCCCATGCATGGACATTACATTTCATTGTGTAAAATCAAACCGCAAATTTGGATGTTGTTTGATGATGAAACGGTGGAAATTGTTGATGAGTACTTTGTTATGAAATTCTTCGGTAATGGTCCTGGTTTGGCTAGTGCTTATATACTTTTCTACGAGAAATGTGATTATTTAGAGGAAGGAGAGGAAGAAAAGATGGATTTCGGGTTTGACGTTAATGATCTCTTCAATGGTAATGAATACAATATGGAATTCGATACTAGCTTCGATGAAGAAGACAATACTACCCTTGATTCATCAACTAAGAAGACATCCATATCATCAAAAATAATGGAAATGCCAAAGCCAATTGAAGTGGCAGAAGAAGAAGAAACTCCTAAGAAATCACCTATTTTCAACAAGAATTTCAAATTAGATAGTAATACGCCTTCAACGTCTTCGTTCAATTCCTCGGCTCCAACCACCGGCACCAACCCAGTAGATAGAACCAGGACCTTGTCCAACGCCAGTGGACCGCTCGCACCACCAGAAGAGCTCAAGGAAAAGAAGAGCTGGGTGAATGGAATAAGACGTAGAGAACTGAAGGTCGAGAGAAAGAACAGTGTTAGTCTGGTACAGCTGGAGGGTGAAGAGAAGAAGGAAAAGAAAAAACTGATTTTCCTGTTCGGCAAGAGGAAGTAAGCAAGAGGAAGTTGGCAGTAAGGGCGTGTATGGCTAGCGAATATTGACTAGCGACCATCGGCTAGCGATCTGCGCACCTCCGCGCTTAAGTGACCGAACAGGCTCATCGGATCTGGCGCCGCTTGCCGTCACGTGACGTTGTGTCATCATCATCGCATTCCAACGTCTTTTGATAGCTTTTCATTATGACTATCGTATCTCCAACTCTCAAAACAACTTCAACCTCAAAACTCGTCACCCTTGCAGCAGGATGTTTCTGGGGGGTAGAAAAAGTGTTTTCTAAACAATTTGCCGGTAAAGGATTGGTTGACATTAAAGTTGGTTACGCTAATGGAACTCCATCGGTTTCAGATATCGATTATAAAAGAGTATGTAAAGGCGATACACAATTTGCTGAAGCGGTCCAAATTTCTTATGAGCCTTCTGTATTACCATTAGCTGATATTTTTGATATTTTCTTCAGGATGCATGATCCAACTACTTTGAATAGTCAAGGTCCAGATATGGGTACTCAATATAGATCTGTGATTATGACCCATGATGAACATGATTTAGATGTAGCAAGACAAGTCAAGGAAAGAATTCAAAAAGAGTACTATCCAAACCATCAAATTGTCACTTTTTTGGAACCGGTTAAAATCTGGTACGATGCTGAAGATTATCACCAGAAGTACTTGGACAAGAATCCTGAAGGGTACGAGTGTCCTTCACATTTCATAAGAACCAAGCCTAAGGCTTAAATATGGATAGAATATATGAGTATGGATTTTGTGATTGTAGAGATTGTAGATAGTGACTTTGGATTGTAGTGACTGTAGACAACGACTGTAGATTCTGACTGTAGAATCGCTATCTTTGGGCACTGCATATAAGCCGAGATGGGTGGTGATGGTGATGGTGGGCCCAGACACCAGGCACTTGCCAGCAGATTCCCTGTCCTTGGTATGAATATCTTCCCCAATGTCTCCAGTTCCCTTTCTAACTACAGACACCCTCACATAGGCCCTCTCTTGTACCCTGACACCCTCACATAGGGCCCCTCTGGCAGGCCCTCACCCTCATATCGCAGGCCCTCTCACCTCCCAAAACGCGTACTCAATTTTTCACCATCTTTCACTCTTCACTATGTCATTGTGGGTTGATAAATATCGTCCTAAGACCCTCTCGGCCCTCCTGTATCACCAATCGATCACAGATAACCTCAAGGCCCTTGCTAGTACCGGAGACTTCCCTCATCTTCTCGTTTATGGCCCAAGTGGAAGTGGGAAAAAAACCAGAGTTTACGCTACTTTGAATGAACTTTACGGTAACGGGGTAGAAAAGCTTAAAATTGATGTTAAAACATTCACAACTTCATCCAATAGAAAGTTGGAGTTCAATGTGCTCTCGTCGCCTTATCACCTTGAAATCACTCCCAGTGATATGGGCAACAACGATAGAGTGGTAATTCAAGATTTACTTAAAGATGTCGCCAGTACTGAACAAGTGGATTTTGGTAAACGAGACAACAGTAGACATCGGTTTAAAGTGGTTATAATCAATGAAGCTGATTCGTTAACAAGAGATGCTCAGGCGGCTTTGAGAAGGACTATGGAGAAGTACAGTTCCAATATTCGAATTATCATGATCTCTAATACCACTTCTAATATTATTCCACCAATTAAGAGTAGAACTTTGTTAGTTCGAATCCCAGCACCACTGCCAGATGATATAACTCTGATATTGACCATGATTGCTGATAAAGAATCGGTTAAATTCAGTTCTGATGGTGAAAAACCAGATTTTTTACGTCAATTGGCGATAAATGCTGATCAAAATCTTCGAAAATCATTACTTGGTTTTGAAACCATGCTGATGCAAACTGAAACTATCAATTGTAAATCTTCAACTATTCCATTAGATTGGGAAATTATCATAAAGAATTTGTCTCTGTCAATTTACCAGACCAGAAGTGTTTCGAATTTAGCAAAGACCAGAGTGGTGTTTTATGAATTACTTGCTCATTGTATACCTGCAAGAACCATATTGAAGACGTTATTATTTGAATTGATTAATCTATGTAATGAGGACCAAATTGGTGGTTTGGTGGAGATTGGAGCGGTTTTCGATGAGAGATTAAGTTTGGGTAGTAAAGCTATTTTTCATTTAGAGGGTTTTGTTGCAAAAGCTATGGTGTCGTTAGAATGATGTGTAGATAATGAATATAACATGTAGAATAGTATGGTAAGGTAGCTTGTAGGAGATACCCGGGCTATAATAGCAGTGCTATACCAATTTGGAATGCAGTTTTTTCACTTCTTCTATTTGTACAGAGCTTTGTTTCGAAGGTGGGTTTACTGGGATCGATGGGGTTGTGGTTATGGTTATTAGAGGATATAGGCTATTTTTAGTTGAGGTTGCCTGAGATGTCAAGAGAATAAGTATGGTAAAATGAGTTTACCTTCAAAAACATACGAACAAACAAAGGAGATATATCATACAGCCTTGATTTTAAGTAAGTAAATATTCCGCTTACAGAGAACGATAGACCTGTTGAATTGGAATAATTATGACTTCTATACAACACTAATTGAAATTTCTCGGCTGCAAAAAATGCCAAAATGACTGAACCACGAAACAACGACCGAAATACCTCTAAAATGCTTGAACTAAAGCTCATGAGGCGAAATATTCCAAAATGGAAGACCCAATTGATTAGTTGATCATGAAGAGGCGGTTAGCCTTCATATGGCAAGAATAAGAGATTAAGCATAACCCTCTCCTGTGTATAGTCATAGCCTAACAACCATGTCACAAAAATTCAACCAGACTGTTCAGACAAGTCAAAGTTGATCAGCTGAATAGCTGTCAAATAACAGTACAAGTGACTGACTACAAACATGGGATTCTACAGGGCACTCTCAATTACACCACGTCATTTATAAAAAACTCTCAACTAGAGCTTCAGCCTCATGCATGAACCTACATTGCCTACCAATGTGAATTAAGGTACAGGTTTGTTTCTCTGATGTCGTATTTTCCATATTTAAAAGGGCCCAATCCCTAAAGGCCATCAATTTACCTGCAAATAACAATTATGGACGTAACATCTTTGGCAACAGAGCTCATAGATAGAATTATTGGATTCTGTCCGCCATATACCCAATACTCTCTTCTAAAATCCCAACCTTTTGCTCCATTAGCCTATAAGCATTACTATAAACGGGTAGAACTCGGGGTGCATGACAACATCTTGAATCGGTATTGTGGTGGCACAGCGAATGATGGAGGAGAAACTAAAGTGCCCACTCCCAGAGGTTTCCCCTGTGCAAAATCCCTTCTAATATTTTATAAAACACATCCCTTATATATCCCAGATACACTCGACGTTTCTAGGGTGCAAGAATTGGAGAGTTTATATCAAATGAGACCCAGTTTTTTGCAGCAATTCAAGTGTATAAATTATACGTCGGTAGATATGGAACTACCGTCAAAATTCATGGAATTACCGTTCGGTATATTTGTTACTAGCCACTCTAAAAATCTTCCAAACAATATCACCAAACTTGATTTGGCATTCTGTGGCTTTCATGTACCTCTAAGTGTCCAGGAATTGAAATTGAAAGGAGTAGATATTGATTTTGATGAACTCGAAAAGATGCCTTGTTTGAAGAAACTTATTTTGGTTAAATACAAGGGAATCATGTTTATAAAACACCCTACGCTTCTGAAGATTGAATTCGAACGTCATGAGGGCAAAGCAGATATGTCAGGTTGTCCTAAATTAGTGGACTTGAGTATAAGGGTTCGAAGCCTGGGATACACCTTAGGCTTTAAGGTAAAAGACACATATCGTTTACCTCCAAAACTTATTTATCTACTGCTTGCTCTAGTAAATTATAGTCCTTCACTAGCAAAGCTTTTCCAATTTGAAACCTTACAGTTTGTCAGTATACATTATGAAAGCTGTAAACCGGCTTCTATTAGACTCCCTCCTAATTTGACTGGACTCCTGATTATAGGCTCTTATCCTAAGAGTAAATTATCATGTAACATTCCCCATAAATTAGTCTATCTTGAACTCCGAAATGTAATCAAACCTGCTGGTATCGAATTACCTGATTCCTTGGTATATCTAAACCTAAAAAACACTTATTGTTGCCAACATGATTATTCACATTTGAAAAATCTAGCAACTTTTCATCCTTCTGTTTGTAAAAGAAGGATTTGTCACTTGAATTTTAAACTTCCCCCATTGATTGGCAATTATCAATATAATGGGAATTACCAAAGTGAGTATGACGATTATTTTTACTTCAAAGACCTCAAGAGGGTCCAAGCTTCAAATATATCAGATACAGTTCTTTCCAGTTGGGTCGAACTGTTAAAATCCTGTGCTGATGCTTGTTACAAGATAGAAATAGAAGGTCGATCAAGTTTACGAAATCTTAATGTAGACTTGCGGAACTATGAAACCCCCCCTGTTTCACCAACAAGACTTGAATTAAAAAACTTGACATCTCTAACCATAACTTCCAATGATTGTTTTGAATTAAATTTGATACTCCCCGAAACTTTGGTCTACTTATCCCTCTCTAATGTAGGGCTAGCTAATCAATTCATAAATCCTCCACATTTGAAGTTTTTGAAATTATTTGAGTGTAAGCTCATTTCAACGCCGCTACTTAATGATGAGTTAGAAGTGTTGATCTTTGAGAGACTAGAAGCAGTTAAAATAGACCTATTGAAGAAACCTCCGAAAGTATTAAAGTACATGAGATTGAGTGAGAACAACACGCAGTATATGTTTGTCGATTTAACAAATACTCAGTTGGAAGAGATCTACATCTCGAGTCGTTTAGTGATATATTCCATCACACCCCGTGAGTATCACCAAATCAAATTACCTAAAAGCTTGCAATATTTTTCATATCTTGTTCTTGAATATGAACTTGTAATCGATTTTTCTGAATGTGACCATTTATGTCATTTTCTGATATCTACCGTCGTGAGCTACTCTCCGGACGGCACAACTTCAAGAGAATTGAAAGAAATTAAAAACGCAGCAAATAAGAAAATCGACTCTCCAATTTGATATAATATATATTTAGTGAAAAATATAAGTTAATTTGAATACTTTTTTGGCTGCAAAAAATCGAGTTCTGGTATTTCCACGAACAAAGAGCAGCCATATATTGAAGTGGTAAAGGTATTGTAATTTCATTACCTGATTACTGTAGAACATCAACAGAGAAGTGCAAAGGAGTAACTGTGCATTATAGAAAGACCAAAGCACCCGGATCATGAAGGATAGAGTTAGGGATATTATGGTAGTTATATGGTGATTGTAAGGAAAGAAGCCAAGTTAAGCAATCGACAGAAAATGTGAATGCCGTGAGATTGTAGAAGCTAAGACTCTAGATATACTATAACAAGTTGAATTGGATTAATTCAGATTGAATGAAATTGAATGGGGAAATTAAAGTTTTACTGATTATCCACCTAGACAAAAATATCAGAGTAAGCCGAGTTTATCCAAGCAGAGTAAAAAGAGGGGTGAATTGATAGTCATAGCGGCAGTCGAAAGTAATTCTAGCTCGTCCAAATCAGCTCTTTTGGTACTTTTATATTCGTATACATCATATTCAACTATCTAAATTCTGCGTCAATCGTCTCTGCTTGGTGGCCAGCAGTTTCCACGGCTTCAACCTCCATGCCCTGCAGTCTCCCACGGCCTATAATGACCACCGCTGCAACCTCCACGGCATCCCTAATGTTGGACTTTATTATCCTTGGTATCAACTGGAACTGGCACCACATCATCATAACTTGGAGGAGCCTCAGAACCTCCCTCAACTGGCTCAGTTAACCCACTTGGCTCAGTTGACTCAGTTGGAGGTTCATCAGTATAACTAACTCTATTACCTCCAACTATAGGTGTAGGTCTTGTAGATCTTGGAGCAGCTTCTTCATCAACGGGAACATATTCAGGACCTTTATATTCTACCAATACGAAATAGATTGCAAATAAAACCCCTGGTAAATGAGCCAACACTGTGAGAATCAAGCAAACGAGGAATTCTTTGGTGAAGACGGTTCTTTGGACAATGAAAACGGGGGCTGGGGGCACCAATACCCCTAAAATACATAAGATAACTTGTTGAACTGAGACCATAGAGATATGTGAGAAGCCAAAATGAGCCTGAAAAGTGCGAAAAAGTGAGCCTGAAGTGAGCCTGAAGTGAGCCTGAAGTGAGGAAAACTGAGAAAAACTGAGAAAAACTGATAGCGAAAACTGAGAAAAACTGAGCCTGATAAAGATAACATCCGCATTTCAAAATGGACTACGTTAAAAAAGCTATATGGGGTCCTGATCCCAAAGAACAAGTATGTACGTCTCTATATACTTCTTACTTCTACTAACAATAGATGAGGAAAATCAATCAACTTCTTAGAAAGAATAAGCGAGAACTCGATCGTTCAATGAACCAACTACAACCATTGAAAAAGAAGACCGAATCGTTAATTAAGAAATCTGCTAAATCCAATGACCTTAAAACCGCCAGATTATATGCTAGAGAATTACAAAACATCACCAAACAGTACAATAAACTTCACTTATCCAAGGCCCGGGTTGAGTCTATCACCATGACAATCAATGAGCAATATTCCATGAATAAATTAACTCAAAGTATGCAGAAATCTACCAGTGTTATGAAAGACGTGAATCTGTTGGTG
Organism: Yamadazyma diddensiae; assembly: GCA_030563465.1. Taxonomy (NCBI): domain Eukaryota; kingdom Fungi; phylum Ascomycota; class Pichiomycetes; order Serinales; family Debaryomycetaceae; genus Yamadazyma; species Yamadazyma diddensiae. The sequence goes on from JAJMIX010000012.1 coordinate 128,276, forward strand.
CATTTAGGGGTTGTTCTGGGGACAATGCAAGAGCTTCAGAAGGAGTTGATGAAACTGGGGATAATCGATGAGATGATGGACGATATGATTGATATGGATATGGAAGATGATGAATTAGAGGATGAAAGTATGGAGCAGGTGAATAAGATAATTGAGGATTTGACCAAGAACCAATTGGATAAGGTTGAGAGTGTGCCACAATTTGAGGAGCCACCAGTGGAGGAGGTTGAGGAGGATACAGAAGCGTTGGACGAGATGCGGGAGAGATTGAAGGCTCTTCAGGAGTGAGGGCTGATGATTGGAGTGAGAGTTGTTATAGAATAGGAGTGTGGTACTGTGGTACTAGAATGGTACTGTGGTACTGGAATGGTACTGTGGTACTGGAATGGTACTGTGGTACTGTGACCGTGGTACTGTGACCGTGGTACTGTCACTGTGGTACTGTCACTGTACTGTGGTTCTGTGGTACCGTCACTGTATCCCACCCCTGCCACATTTTAAGCAATATGTATTCTATACTAAATTAACGAGTATAAAATGGGACTAATAACAAGTAAAGCAATTGCCATAGTTGTCTTAATACCAGAACTCTTTTCACTTTCATCATCAAATTGTTGGAATCTACTACTAGTATAATTGAATTGTGATTGGGGTTCTGGTTCATCCTCTTCAGGGTCTTCGATTTCGGTTTCCCTATAAACAACTTCACCTTGTAATTCTCCCGAATTTGGTTTATACTTGAAAAGGCCATTAGAGTCTCCAGTACTATGAGACACAATCAAATTTGAGTCAACTAAAACACTTTGGTTGACAGAGAATGGCAAGAACCAGAATTTTTTCTTCTTTTCTTCACAATCGGAATCAGATTCTTCTCCCTTATCAATATCTAAATAAATTCCAGTACTAATTCTTAAATCATTTTGAACAACTTGATCTTCACTGTTGGTGTCAAAACCATTATAGTCTTCAATTTCAGAATTTTCTTCAAAATTTGGAATATCAAGATTATTATCTTCATAGACTTGTTCAATAATCAAGTCAGAAGGATCAATGAAATTGAAAGAAGGTTTGGAAGTGGTTTCAACTTGTTGCATTAGTGGTTGCGAAAAGTAAGATTCACAAATGATAATGGCTGCGAAATTTACGGAGCTTGGATACTACATTGGATATAAGTAAGTAATTAACAAAAAAATCAGTATTTAGTTAAGTGAATATTGGCTGCACATTCTCTCCCCGTATCTCTCTCCAGAAACAGTATGTTGATATTGAAACGTCTGAATAAGGTTATCAGACTATATCACACTTTCACTGGAAACTGAGTTAACAGTCGATGGTGAAAATCCCAAAAGTTCCCCAAAAAATTCCAGAAAAAATGCAAAATAATCTCCCAAAGCCACATATCACCCCTAACCCCCCACTAAACACCCATAACCTCCCCATCCCTAAATCCATCAACAACATCTACAATCAAACCATCACCCACACGACCGCTCGCACATAAATTTTTCATCTCATCTCATCTTCTCGCTAATGTCCTCCAGTAAACCTAGAGTTACACAAGTAAGAAATCCAACTCTCCCATCCCAAACCACTCCAGAACAAAGGTATTGGCGTGGGTTTGTTAGCCCCCAACTTATCAAAGAAAATCACCCCATAAATCACATCCATTTCAATCCCCAATCTCCTCACGATTTTGCAGTAAGCTCATCGACTAGAATCCAAATCTTCTCCTCCAAAACCAGACAGGTGATAAAGACGTTTTCCAGATTTAAAGATACAGTTTTATCGGGAGAATTCCGTCATGATGGTAAGCTTTTGGTGGCCAGTGATAAGTCTGGTTTAGTATCAATTTATGACGCTTATCAACCAAGAAGTCTCTTGGTGAATTTGACTCCATCGACCTACGCAACTCATGTGGCCAAATTCCACCCCACAAATGGGAAACAATTATTGACGGGATCAGACGATAGAATAGTACGATTATATGATATTTCCCAAACTTCAACCGGCCCAGTAGTTCAATTCAACGATTCGTACCACCAAGATTATATTCGTAGTGCCGATTTCATTCCAAATAATCCTAACTTGATTGTCACTGGATGCTACGATGGAATGGTGCGTATGTTCGACACAAGGGCCAATGATATAGTGGCGAAATACGACCAAGGTAATCCAGTAGAAGATGTGTTGGCCTTCAGTCCAAGCACCGTTATCAGTGCTGGAGGACCGCAGGTGAAGATCTGGGACATCTCTACCAACAAGCAGATCAATGAACTCAACAACTTCACAAAGACTGCCATGACCTTACATAATACAGGAGACAAGGGGTTGTTGGTTGGTTCATTGGATGGACATGTAAAGATATTTGATTCTACGTCCAGCTCCTGGAACGTGAAATTTGGGTGGAAATTCGGTTCAGGTGGAGTTTTGAGCTGTGGTGTATCTCCTAATGACCATAAGCATTTTGTCACTGGACTTACATCTGGGTTGTTATCCATTAGAACCAGAAAAACTGAACCTAGAGTTAAACAAGGTATCAAACAATCCAAGAGTAATGCTTACAACAGGATGATGAAGGGAATTGATTATAAGGGAGAAGAAGAGCAAAGGGTGGTGGTTTCTTCACAGCAGAGTACCAGGAAATTGAAGACTTTTGAAAAGCATTTGAATGCTTTCAAATGGAGTGAAGCCTTGGATAGTGGATTCGTAAGTGGGATTCCAAAAGAACATACTATAACTGTATTGAATGAGTTACGTAAAAGAGGTAAAGTCAGAGTATCGTTGGAGAATAGAGACGATATTTCTTTGATTCCTATATTGCAGTGGTTCAGTAAGAACATTGACGATGTAAGATCGTTTGGTTTGGTGGCAGATTTTGTCCTGGTGATACTCGAGTTATATGGAAGTATAGTATGGTCTAACAGTGATTTGAATGAGATATTCAATACGCTTGAAAAGAAGATCGAGTCTGAGATTGCAAAGGCTAAAGAAGCTAATGAGATTAAGGGTATGTTAGAGTTATTAGCTGTATAATGTATATAAGATAATGCATAATAAGATAAGCGTGGTGCTAGATCACTGTATAGTGGTATAGAGTGTGTTTAAAGGACTTCTTGAACAAGTTGTCTTGACTCTTTATGTGGGTTTGTCTTATTTTGGTTTGTAAAGCATGTTAGGTAAAGTCTAGAGGCTGTCGTTTAGTCTACAATTATTGTACATTGAAATTATGGTAGATGCTATTCCCTGTGGTAAACTGGGAGTCAGGCTCTGGATAGAATATCGTGAAAACAGAAAACTTCACATTTTCGCCTCTACTAATTTACTATAGCTAGCACTATGAGCTAAGGCATTTAGAACATTAAATTACTATGTAATATTCTCTCTATACTACCACCTTCTTCTCTTCTTCTTTTTAGCCTTCTTCCCAGCTTCCTCTTGGCAGCCTGGAGAACAGAACCATTTAACTTTACCCACCGTGTATTTCATAGCTTCCACCCGGTTCAAGAGTCCCACACACTTGTAATGGAACCACTCTCCATTAGGGCACTTGTCGTTATCGCAAGCTATCATATCACCAAACGAGCCCTGGCCACAAAAACAGTATTTCTCAGGCTCAGGTTCCAGTTCAGGTTCCAGGATCTCAGGCACCGCTACAGCGATGGGGACGTCAGGTTCAGGGTGCACTCGCTTGAAAGGCCTAGGAGATGGTAGCTTGGAAACTTTCAATTTCTTGAGGTTCTTGGGCCGTTTGAATTTAGCGACTTTAAGAATCACCTTTGGAGTAGAAGGTTTACGAGCCTGCTCTTTTAACGCTTCTTTCAGGGAGATTAATGGATGTTCTTTATAATGTTGAGTTAGTTGATCTCGCAACTGTTTATTAGCAATTTGATTGGAAGTATGTAATTTCTCTCGTACGGCTATCAACAGGTCCATTTCCCGTGATAGCACAAGCTTGTGGGAGCTAAGTTGTTGTTTTAGAGTCTCAGCTTCAGCAACACTTTCAAGTGACAATTGCATTATAGCATCAGTGAGGGCCTTGAATTTCTGGGGGGATTGGATTTGGGAGTTCCTTTGAGCTTGAAGTTTGGAGATTTTGATATTAATGGATTGTAGTAGCCACAATGAGCGTACAACATCAGCAGGAAGGTGATCTATAGTAGATATGAAACTACTGGTAAGTGAGGAAGAGTAGACAACGGACATGAAGTGAAAAATAAACGCGAGAAAAATACTGCATATTTACGAGAGATCGGAGGTGCAGCGTGCAGAGTGCAGAAAGGCCAAAGTAAAGGTGATTATAAATTAGCTATAAACTTATTGTAAATCCTTCTTTAAAGTACCCATGAAAGCGTGCTTTTCAGCTGGGGTTTGGAATCTACCCTTACCGAAAGAAGAAGCAGTGTCAATCCATTTAAGGTTAACTGGTTCAGCAGCCTTTCTAGAGGTGTTGGTGTACAAGGATTTTCTTAAAGTAATAATTCTCTTTCTAGTACCTGGAATAGAACCCTTAAGTAAAAGGAAATCGTTGTTGACCATACCGTATCTAACGAAACCACCCATTGGGTTAATGGTTTTAACGGTTCTGTCGTAAGAAGTAGCACCGGAGTTTTCGTCACCAGCTTTACCGACTCTGTAAACCTTGTGGTTAATAGAAGTTCTGTGGTGGTAACCGTTTTGACCAGCTCTAGCAACAGTCCAGTTAACGTTAGCTGGATGCCAAGCACCAATACAAGCAACCTTTCTCAAACCTCTATGAGTCTTTCTTGGTAATTTCTTGGTACCCCATCTGTGGGTGACACCTTCGAAACCGTGACCCTTGGTAACAGCAATAGAGTCAATCATTTCACCTTCTTCGAAAACACTGTCAACAGAGACGGTCTTTTCAAAGTGTTCCTTGGCCCAGTCGACCTTGTCAGAAACGGAACCACCATTAATTTGAATTTCAGCTAAGTGAGCCTTCTTTTGAGATAATGGGGTCTTCTTGATTTGAGTGTGAGCTAAAACTCTAACGACGGAAGCGTACTTCTTAATTCTGGCTAATTCTTTAGAAACGGCTTCAGCATCCTTAGCGTATTTAGCAGAGTATTTGGTGAAAGCCTTTTTCTTGGATTTGTACCAGTTTTTGTAGAATCTTCTTCTGATTTCTTCAGATAAGTGTTCAGCCCAAACGGTGGTCAATGATCTTAAACCTCTTGGGGTTTCGACGTAACCAACAACACCAACAATAACAACTGGAGGAGTGTCAACAACGGTAGCAGCTTCGACAACTTCTCTCTTGTGCATCTTAGAACCTGGTCTGTCTAAATCTCTGACAACGGTAGTCATACCAGCTTTGTAACCTAAAAAGGCAGTTAAAGAAACTGGTTTAGTTTGGTTGTCTTTTGGGAAAGATTTAATCTTACCTTGGTGTCTAGCAGCTCTCTTTCTTGGGAGGAATCCTAAGGATCCATGTCTTGGGGCTTCGTACTTTCTGTGGGACATTGTAGTTTTAGTGAAGAAAAAAAATTTTCAGACTGAAAAATTATTTGAGATGCAGTGAAAAGTCGTGGTTTACCGGAAAACTTTTCACGACGGACGCTGGATGGCGGATGAAGTTTACGCGCGCGGGATGAAATATATGGTCTTGGGAACCGGTTTTGCGCTTTTGCAAATGTCGTACGGTTCAACTGGACGAGGTCGTGCGCGGGTGCCAGTAATTGAACAATGGATGAATGGACGGTGAGGATTTCGCCCGAGAGAACTCAATTGGTTAAATCAGACGCGTTAATTTATTCCTAACATCAGTATGTTACACCTGTGTCATCAGGATAAACTCCTTTGCATAAATTGCAACAGCGGAAATCCTCCAAAATCTCCCGTTGAATCCTCTTATAACCGGTCTCCTCCTATCTTGCTTGGCATCAAACAATGGACTCCTGGTGATGGGTTCTAACCGAGTCAAGCCTAATTGGCGACGTAGTGAATAAACTGATGAATAGATGAGATAATGCAATGAACATTCCCATTCGGTGATTGTATAATTCAACTATTTAGGCCTACGTAATTCTGTTTAAAAAAAGAGAAATCATTTATTAACAGTCAATTTAACTGTAAGGGGTAGATCGACGTTAATTAACAGTAATGCTTAATTTAAAGATGAAATATTTGGCACCCCTTTTAGGGAACTGATTAGGAATCTGGTAATACTTACCAGCGCAAAAAGTTCCCTGCATAGTTGCGCATAACTCAATTTTTTCAGATTTGCGAGCGACTGGGGTTATACTGCATTTATTGATGCGTAGCGGGTGAAAATGAGAAACCTTTAAAATATGGAACTATATCCAAATGAGGCGAATTAACGAGCAATCAGAAATTACAGTTACACACAGGATTCATAATCGGTTAAGAATATAGATTAAAGATACGAATATTAGATTCATTAGTTGCGATGGATGAACCTAGATTTAACCGAATTCGGATACTCCTGCCAAAATCTACAACAGTTCGCCGTGCCGTAATCCGTCTGGCGATCGCCCACAATCTCTTAATCGCCCACAATCTATTGGACTGCTACGAGTTACAAAGTTACCTAATTTATTCTCTATAGAAATGAAATGCAATACACAGTACTACCTTCTCTTAACATGAATCATCTTCTTCAAAGCTAATCTTGCATCAGAATCATCATTAAACTGAAAATTTTGTTGCTGAAAAAAATTGGCCAGATTATAATAAGCTGGAGATTGTTGTTGATGATTCATTTGTGCTTGTGGAGTTTGAAATTGTCCAAATTCATTACCCATAAAATTACTATTCATAAACATATCTTGATTAAATAAAAATTGATTATTATTATTAATTCTTTTTGGACTAGTAATAATCAGATTCATTAATGGTGTTAAATTTGAACTTGGGAATCCAAGTGTTTGATTAACTGGGGTTAATCCTGTATTTAACATGAACTGCTCTTTAGGCTTAGGAGTTTGAGGCGGATTTAAATCTGTAAATGTATAGTCAGAATTGTACTTAACCGGTGCAGGTCTTTGATCGGCGAAATTTGGTTCCAGACCGTACATTTCGCCGTTTGTTTGACCATTTCCGGAGCTTTGAGGTTGAGGTTGAGTTTGACTTTGATCGGAATTTTGATGTCCTTCATGGTATGTATGCTCAATACCAATAACGGTATTAGCGTGATACAATTTAGGTTTTTCTTCTTGATTATGGGATAAAACGGCTTTTCCCAGATCATCAACCATTAATTTCAAATTAAAATCTCCGTAGTCTTCATGAGGGCTTACCGATCTATCGGTTCGTATTAAAACCGGTGGTAATAAATTATCACCAGTTTTTCTACTTGGTTGTTTGGTACTTGGTGGAGGACTATTATAGGGATTTTTAATTGAATTATTAGTAATTTGAGCAATATTATCCAATGCTTTCAGATTAATATAATCATTAGTTGGGGAATTTTGATTACTTAAACCGGAATTTTTTCTTTTAACCGGAGAGATACTATCAACGCTACTGATCAGCAGTTTTTTCCGTCTCTTTTTGATGAATCCGTTGCTTGGACTGACTCGCATCGTTGGAGTGAAAATGTCGGGAATCCCCCGTTTCACCATTTGATTACTATTATTTTCAGCATCCGGACTATTTGATAACGGAGAGGTATTAACGTTAATATTAATAGTTTTAGTAATTTTATTACTAAAATTATTTGGTTTTGGTGGTCTACCTCTTTTCCTTTTTGGTGTGGCTACCGGAGCAGCAGGGGCCATTGCATGAACTTGACGTTGAGTTTGAGATATTTCCGGTTGATTCATATTTGATTGAACGGCTTGAGAAATTCCTGAAAACTGATTAACGGACTGAAACGAGTTGGAATTATAACTCATAGGGTTCGCTACTAAAGATGGAACCATATGCTAATGCAGTTTTTTTTTTGTAAAAAGAGTAAATTTTTTTCGCGGGAGATACCAGCAAATGCCTTAATGAGATAATTTATGCAAATGACGACAAGGTTATTAAAAATAACCTGAATGAAAAAAACTTTAGGGATATAGAAAAAAATCAATTGGGAATTGTGTATCTTATATTTAACTTTTTTTGTCGTAATGACCAGGATTTAGATAACGCGTTTAATTAATTGCCCAATTACTTTTCCTGATACCACAGAGGGCGCGAATTGTATTGTTACATTAAAGATTATCGCTGTACAATAAGGACATAACCGACACAATAAATTCATAACCGTAGCGTCACAACCCCAGCCATATGAGTACTCCACTCTTATGCATCGGGGGTCAGAAATTCACAAGGCCGTTCTGGTTATAGAATTACTAATCATTAGTTGCTGTCAAAACTATATCAATTGTTGTTATTTTATTTCTTATTTATCCGCTAAATAGCTTAACTGTCGTTTCGGTACCTTGATTCAATAATCTATCAATTATATTGCCTTTTTGGGGCAAATTATTCGCAGCGAATGTGAAAAATCATTTCACAGAAAAAAAAAAAATTCTCGCACCTTTACTACCACGGAATGGGGACACTGGTATTTGATCGCTACGGGCCAACTCATATCTCCGCTATCATGGCTCATATGATTAGAGTTATTTTGTATCTTATCTTACATATGCATGTATGTTAAGGCCGCAAATCAGTAAAAAATAATTTACTGCAGTTTCTTTTATCTAAATTTCCTTGCGTAATTAACCTCGCATGATAATCCCGACGTCCTTTTTCTAGGATTTCATGTTACTAAAAATCTGGACCCTCTTTGTTCTGTATGCGTTGCTTGAATACGATTTTTTATAGATTATGCAGCCAATTTTGTACTATTGTTAAGTGGCATTTTACTCCTATAGATCTATTACTAATTTATAATTGACCGTTGAAGAATAGCAAGTCAAGGTACACAATAAAAAAATGTTGGATTTTAGGTAATTAAATCAAAAAACTTATCTAACCTTATTCGATATTAAACTCAAGACCTATAATTTCGGCTAAAAATCAGGGAATGTGATGGACATCGTAGCAGTGTAAAACATTCCCGTTTAAGCAGATGTTACACTCGGTAAAACTTTCAGGGAATGATGTCGCGATTTTAAAAAAATGTCGGGGGATCCCCTTCGATTGTTGGCGAATATGATGCCGATAAAAGTTTCTTTAACTAACCGTTGCTATTTAATTTAAAAGAACGGTTTGGGACAGATTAACCGAACAATTAAATAATAGAACAATGAGTACGGCCTTCGGTTCGACTGATTACAAATGAAATTGAGCCAGCCGTGGTGACATGGTACGGGTGACATGGCACTGGGTCACATGGCACTGAGTCACATGCCTTTAAATCACCTGACCCGATCTTGCAGTTATACGACAACGCGCATAATAGTTTCTCATCGTTTACAACTACCATGTCTCTTAATCCCAAAACTACAGATATTCAATTTAACGGGAATTTAGGAGCCATTGCTATTTCTTTAGGTCTCCCATCGCTACTCATCGCTTTCGGAATAATTTTTAATGGAGAATCAACCTATAAATCAGGAATTCCTTCAATGGATATTTCAGTAGCTCAGCTCGTATCGAGCGCTACAAACGTTGAGGTATGGAAAGCTTATTTAGGCTACTTCTTTGGCTTTGTGTTATTAGATCAATTAGTTCCCGGGAAATGGCTACAAGGTACAACTCTCAGAGACGGAACTAAACTTTGGTACAAAATTAATGGATTCAACTTTGCTATTGCTCTCGCAGCCATCATTTTCGGCCGATACTATACCAAGAAGGAATTGCCAGAATTCAGGTTCATCTATGATCACCAATTAGATTTGACTATCGTTTGCTGTTTATTCCTGTTTGCGCTCCTGATCTTTGTATATATTCTCTCTTTTTTCCCGTTGAAAAACCCTAATGGGAAAGGTACCCACGAAAGAATTCTCGCCGAACCAGGTAATTCAGGTATGGTGATTTACGATTGGTTTATTGGCAGAGAATTGAATCCAAGAATTGCAACTTGGGATATAAAGTTGTTTTGTGAATTAAAACCGGGGTTGTTCTTGTGGTTCTTGATCAATTTATCTTGTATGTATCAGCAATATTTGACGTACGGCAAAGTTGCCGATTCCATGATCTTGATTAATGCGTTGCAAGGGTTCTATGTATTTGATGGGATTTTCAATGAAGAAGGTCTTTTGACTATGATGGACGTTGTAACTGATGGATTTGGTTATATGTTGGCATTTGGAGATTTGGCGTTAGTCCCATGGTCTTATTCTCTTCAATCAAGATACTTGGTCAATAATTATAAAGATTTTGGTAGCGTTAACTGTTTCTTGATTGTATCTCTTGCAGCTTTAGGATACTATATATTCCACTCTGCCAATCAGCAAAAATCCGATTTTAAGCAGGGGAAATTGCCCCATTTAAACTCGATCAAAACTCCAACTGGTTCTTCTTTACTTGTAGATGGATGGTGGAAGATGAGCCAACATATTAATTATATGGGAGATTGGTTTATTGGGTTAGCTTGGTGTCTTACTACCGGATTTGAAACGCCAATTACTTATTATTATACTGCTTATTTTGCAGCCCTCTTGATTCACAGACAAGTGAGAGATGACGAGAAATGTGCTGCTAAGTATAAGGAGAGTTGGGATGAGTATAAGAAGCAAGTTCCGTATAAGATTATACCGTATGTTTATTAGCTGTTAGTTCTAAGACCGTATGTTTAGTGTATGTTAAAAAGACCGTATGTTAATGTATATTGTAAAGAGTATAGAGAGGTGAAGGAGGGGTGGACGTGAAAGCTGTAGAGGCCTACAGTGACTAGTCACCCTGACAAGCTAGCACTGACTATCCAATACTGACTATTCAAAATTGACTATTCAATACTGACTCCAACACTGACTAGCCAACACTATCCAATGCTAACCAAAGTTAACCAAAACTAACCAAAATTAACCAAACTTACCAACGCTAACCAGCCAACACTGACTAATCAACCCTAGCCAACACTGACTATCCAATACTGAACAGCGAACACTGACCAGCCAATGACCATCTAACACTGACCAGCCAACATCCAACTAGCCACCTACCCAACTAGCCACCTACCCAACTACCCAACTACACCCATCGCTCCTCTCATCCATTTATTATCTACTCATTTTTCTTATCTAAATCTACTTGCTTCTCAAATGATTGGTAGGTAATATCAATCCCACCAATCCAACTCAAAGCATTGACTAAAATAAATAACAATAAGAAACTAACTATTAAACACATGAAAAGACCCGGAGAAAAGAACTGATACTTTTCAAATAAACTTCCTCCAACTGGCCCAGTCTCTTCAGTATCTCCTTGTAAAATATTAACCGGAAGATCTTCCTCTGCCGCCATCGAGGCTGCAGCCTTTAAGTCCTCTTCCAATTCATCGTAAACATCCCGTTTTTGAAATGGGGGAATTTGTTGTACCAACACCATCCCCTTAGTATCAATATCAATTTCTTGTAAATTATCAACATCAACAACAATGGTTTCATATCCACAGAGGCCCTTGAATGAATCCAACTTATCAATCAGATCATATTGAACATGTTTAATGAAATTCAAGTCTAAAGTTTCACCACCTTTAAATCTGTAAATCGTCAATTTATCATGAGCTTGACAATTTTGTTCGAGATTTTTGATCAAACTATCACTGTCGATGATATAGTGACTTGGTAATGGATTATTTGAGTAAATTGATCCTGAATCAAGAAAGCAAATAATTGGTACTATAAAAGATACTAATACTACAAGGATGTTCAACATGGTTATTTTTTGCGCGGTGATTTTTGCAAGGATATGTCCGACGTACCTCAGTATGTAAGAAATAAAATTTGGCGGTAATTTACTAACGACAGATCTGTGATTAATAAATTGGTGTTTTTCACGGGGGCCATGATATGTCTCCCGTTGAGTACATTTTTTTTATTGCAGGCAATTTTTGATAATACTTTAATTAGTGGAGGTACTGCAGCCTTAGCGGCGAATGTAGTTTTAATTGGGTTTATAATTGTTGCATTTAATGAGAAGTTGCCAGAGGATGAGAAGAAGGAGCAGTAGGAATATAGTGGTATATGTACAATAGATTAAGCTACTGTGGCTTTAATAGCTATCTGTAGCTTTATTAGCTACATAACTTCAATCAAAGCTTTATTCATAGCTACAATCAGCTACAATTAGCTACAATTAGCTACAATTAGCTACAATATAAGTATACAGTATATAAATATCGCTACATTAGCACATCTAATATATGGTTCCCATCTGGTATAAATTGACCCCAATTCCAACTTTTTTCTTCTTTCCTCTTTCCTCTTTTCTCACCTCACCTCACCTCTCACCTCTCACTCTTTACATGCACCAACTATCTCTCGTTTCAACAATCCCCCAAAATTCATACACCCAAACCATCCTGACTCTACAAGCTTTAACAGGATGCTCCCCAACTGAAATTTCAACTTACACATTAATTTGTAAACCAATTAATAAATTTGTTCCCAAGTTCGAACCTGGTAAAGTTAACCAAATTGAACAGTATTTTATGAAAAGTTCAACAACCTGGGATGATCCAGAATTACAAAATTTCCCATTACAAAAACCTTATTTAACCAAAAAAATTGCAACATCTCGTCTTTTCGAAGCTGATTCAAAAATTAAAAAAATTTGGACTTTACAAATTAGTGATATCCCAATTGCTGGTAAAAACCAAGTTTGCTGTGCTCAAAATCTTTTTGAAAGTACTTTAGTTCATAGTCAAACAAATGATGAACAAGATTCATTTGTTCAATTTTTACAAGATTTAGGTTATAGTTTTATATCTCAATATTGGATTAAAGGTGTACGATTTTTCCATGGAGATATTGTAATTGAAATATTTAAGATATTTGTAAGAGATGATCATAATAAAGATCACCCAGAAAATCAAATACCTCTTAAACTTTTAGATGAATCAAATAGTTTCCAAGTTAAAGCGTTTATAAATATTGCAAAATCTACTGATATTGAATTGATAAATCAGGGACAAAAAGATTTGGTGAAATTGCAAGATTATTTAAAGAATTTGATAAAGTTGGAGATCCCTGATAGAATATATATGGACTCGAGGGTTCCTAGTTAGTTTAGTTAGAAATGTATGGTAATGATTAGGAGATGTTCTGAGGTACTAGACAGCCTGATTTAACTGGGGAGTGTTGGTAGATCAGGACCATTTTGACTAGTGAAGACAGTGGAATTCAATAAATGCAGATTTGTTAATCTGATTTTTGCTAGATTTTACAGGATATACCTAGCTTAGTTTCTCCAAATGAAGGAGGCTAATATGTCCTAGTTAATGTAATTAGAAATGTATGGTAATGATCAGTAGACATTTGGTTCTGAGAGTACTAGACAGCCATGATCTAACTAGTTAGTGTGGGTAGATCAGGACCATTTTGACCAGGGTATACACTGGAATGTAATAAATACAGAATTGTTAATCTGATTCCTTTGCTAATCTTACAAGATATACCTAGCTTTCTTTCTGCAAATGAAGAAGGCTAATATGCCCTTCACCGCTTAAATGTCATCAGACCATGGCGCCAGCACTGTGATTACTTCACCACTGTACGGTAGACCAATAGGACTGGAAGCTCACCAACTGCATCAATAAACGTCAGTTGTTAGCAATTTTAATGTAGGTTCTAGTCCTAATCCCATGATTAAGAACGACTCACCAAATCAAACATGTACAATTAACTAATCAGTGCCAATCGGGAAATCATAGGATCACCCGTTGGACAATACTCAGTGTACTTGACTTCCTGAACCCTGTGCTCTACAACAACCGAGACAGGGCACCCCAAACTTCCACCACACAATGCACGAACCACTCAATTGATATATTAGCTACGTATCTACTTTCTAACACTAAAAAAACCCTGCTTTTTGAAGTCAATTTCTCCTTTCTCTCGATCAACCTCATTATCTAATTCGTCAATTTGTTTTAAAATATTAGCTAGATTTTGGACTTGTGGCCTATGATCCAGCTGTATTAGTCTAAATACGTTATCATTATTAGATTTACTAATTACATCGTCTTCCTTATATAATTTCTTGATGAACGATAATTGAACATTCAAAGCATTTACAAAGTCGGTGTTAGGGTCTGGTTTAAGACCCGAAATTTGAAGTAATTTTGAAACTTGATGAGGTTGAATAGTCTTTTCGGGGTTTAAATCCACAAGTTGCTTTACATGAAACTTGGATTGCCGTATAAGCGAAGCGACTTGTGTTTTACTTAGTGGCTTACTTATCATGGTACTTTTTCGCAGATATCGAATTGTAGCGATGAACTAGACAGTAGCGCAACTGGAGTTACAGGGAGTTATCGCGCCAATGTAGTGCGCGCGCTGCGATGTCGCATAAAATGATCGCGGATCTATCGGGCGGGTACTGTATCGCTAAAAGTTTGTGGTGCAAATCTTCGTTTTTACCTATATTGCCATGGTGATAATGTGCTGTTGATGGATTTTGAGTATATACTTCTCTAACAAATAATGTTTAAAATTATTGGATCCATTTTTACGTATTAATATATGGCAAGAAGACTTTAAAAAAATATTTAGTGTCACTTTTGAGGGCAATGATATGCTTAAGAGAGATCTCGCATATATCTCGCATGACTTCTTCGCCGAGATTGACGTAAGATGGCTAGTTGTAGTCAAAAGACAAAAGTTGTCAGAAACCAAAAAACTCTTGACTGTTTAGCACTATTGAGTCATCAGCGAATAACATTTGTTAGGGAACTTACCCTTGAAACTCAACAGAAAAACTCCTAACGACACTTTCTAAATTCAGGTTCCTGTAACCTCTCCAGGACTGCGAGCACCGGTATAAATCTAATATCAGAGTAAACCCATCGAATTAACTATATGCATTACAAAGTATCTAACTGCTTCTTCGTCTTCTGTAAATTCTTCTTCTTCTTATTCAATAATTCTTGTCTAGCTTCCTTCTTCTCAATACCATATTGCATCTTATTATACAACTTTCTTTGCTTATTGGTCATCATAATCTTCTTCAATTCCTTCTCCTCGTCTTCTTCGGTAGCACGGCTTCTCTTCTTCTTTGGCTCAGCTGTCTTATAAATACCAGCAGCTTCTTGTTCCAATTCTTTTTGTGCTTGTAAATCCTCATCAACTTCCTCTTCATCTTCTTCATCTTCTTCGTCTTCTTCTACTTCCTCTTCCTCCTCCTCTTCTTCAGCTTCAGCTTCGGCATCTTCAGTCTTGGCCTCTGGATTGTAAATACCACTATCGCCCCATGGAGATAAATGAGGTGGTAAAATTTCACCAGGAGAGTACTTGTTGACTGGTAACAATTCGCTGTGATTGATACAGTCAAAAATCCATTGTGGTTGAACATAAGTACGACCACTTACTTTTGAAGCGATTTTTGGTCTATCGATAATTTGATGAGTTATGTTTGATAAATCCAATTTTTCATAAGCGGCTTTATCATTATATTTAACTTCATCAAGGGCTAATTCACTGATTAGTCTACCACCACAAGATAATATACAAAATTCCAAAATATCTAACGAAACTTCCCTACCTACAAAGAACACAAATTTGGAGAATAAAGTTGAAGTAGGCAGTGAAAATTTCAGTGGTTGTTGTAAAAGATCACCGGTGGTTTTATTGGTAGATTGGAACTCATCAAGTTCAATATCTTCGACTCCCTCATCATTGTCTTCAACGACATCATCATCTTGTTTTTCATCGGCCTTTATAGCTTTAGAAATCTCCAGTTGATCTAAAGTTTCAGCTTCAATTTCTTCAGATTTAACATCTGGTAACAAAGCATTATTATCATTAGCAGATTTTAAGATATATGAACTTAAACCTCCAACTGATTTCAATTTTTTGGTATCAATAACTGGAGGATATACCAAATCAGTCTCTTTATATAATCTGTACAACACAAAATGTAATAAAGTGGAATAAAATTCTAAAAATGTTAACATGATTCTAAAATCCACATCCGATGGAATCATGGTTGGAAATTTGAATGGTACAAGCCATCTGACTTCTTGTCCCTTAATCGTAGCTTCATAATAAATCCCTTTAATTGATACAAACACTTTTTTCAATAATCTTTGCTTCGCAACGAATGCTAACCATTGATTGGTAAGAGTTTCAGCTTCTTTAGTAATTCTAGCACTAACTTTATCAGTTGATGGCATATTAGCAAATAAAAACAACATATTTAATGGATCATCTAAATCTCTTAATGCATCTAAGAAAGTTGGATATCTTTCCTTTATAATATGATCTAAAGTATATCTTGGTCTATTAGATTCCAATTTTTCAGCATCGTTAATTTCTCCTCTACCCAAAGCTTTTTGCAATTTTTTGGCAAACGTCTTATGTTGTCTGAATTTTTGTAAAACTGGTTCATGCATAAGAAATTGAATATCTTTAGTGTAATAAAATGTAACTGGAGCAGTTGAACCTTTGTTAGCCTTTTTCTTGTTACGAGGTTCTCTAGGGTATATTCCTTTGAAGATACATAATCTTCTAAAGTCAGCTAAGGAGATCTGTAACTTCTTAACTGCTTGAGTTCTTGTAATGAAATTTTTAGCATTACCTGATGTTCCTTTCTTTTTGATTCTCATGGTGTAGATAAAAAAATTTGCGATGAGGTAAAATAATTTGATGCTCATCGCGAGGACTTGGTGTTGGGGTGAGATATATTGGGTGTCTGGGCCTTTTATCCAAAAGAGTTTATAGGTGTCTGGGTATTTCACCCAAAGAGTAGCGTGGGTGTCGGGGCCTTTTATCTAGTAGTAAAGTATTTAAGTTATCTGGTCATTCCCGATATATTGGGACTACCTCGATATATTAAGAAAGTTCAAAGCTCCCAAAATTCTCCTTTGACTTTAGAATATTTATTGCTGAACTACTGGCAACTACTCACCAAACTCTACCAGCAAATCTTTAAACTCTCTGATTATCATTGACGTAATGACCCACATTTCGTTGAATTTACTTATGAAGCGAGTCAAGGTAGTTCTTTTGCCCCTGTCGTTAATTTCAACCGAGCTAGGTACAAAAAAAACGTATTTGAATACAAGTGCTACCTGGTAAGTGATTAACTTCATACTAGTCAACGGAATTTGATCCAATGTCAAAGGATATATCTCCCTGGAAAGACAATGAGTGGTGTATTTGACCTGATCCAAAATCCTGTCATAAATATAGCCTTGAGTTGCATTAAGTCCTATAATGTATTTGTACTCTTCATCAGTGAATGTGATTTGATTTTTCAGAAATAAATAAGTTAAGCAGGTTTGATTAGTTTGATAACCGTCAAAGATGCCTTCCTGTAAATACTCTTCCAAAAGTTCTTTAAGTACCAACTCTTGGTGGTGGATTCTAACTACAAAACTGTCCATATTAATGGCTGCGAAAAACTACAATGCCCGTATCCACAGATTTATGTGACACAAGTCAAAGGCAATGGTCCCCAAATTTCCGTTATATTCGATTACATTTACCTTTAGCTTCATACGAACAAGCCCAGCAGCATACCACTAATCCATTTTTTTTGTCAGCTACAAGTATTGATGGACCCATACACAAACAAGTCCCGGTAGATATCCATTTACCATTAGCAGAAATTAGAGTTAAAAGACAGTTGAAAGAGACCTTGATTCGCCATAATATAGGCTTTGATGATTACAGAAGGGGCCAAGTTGACCCAGTCGATATATGCCATCTTGTAGACAGATTCGATATCCCACCGCAAAAGGATATCTTCATTCATCCTTGCGATTTCATGGATTATAAACTGGAAACAATGACAAGACTTTCCCCTTTTCTCAGTGATTATACTGTAGAGTATGAAAACTTTGGTAATTATACTGCAGTATATGAGAACTACGATGCTGACAAAAAGCTGGATATCTTCAAACATAATGTTGCCCACTTCAAAAGTAATCTCAGTAGAGCCATGAAGCAGCATCAGTACATAGATTGTCGAATGACTTATGACATGTTAAACATCAAGCAGTATAGTAACACCCAGTAATTCAACATAATCAAAAATAACTATATACATCTATAAAAATATTGCATCGCTCGAAATCCCATCCCACCAAATTTTGCAGCCATTCCCATCGAATACCACCAAACGCACCCTAACCCCAACGCTAAGCCCAACCCCAACCCCAACTCTACACCACCAAACTTACCAACCTTTCCAAAACACAATTCGACCCCCATCACTCCTCACCCATTACCTATCAATCCCATCACCATCACTTCCCCCTCTCTCACTAACCTCATCTCATCTCCAATCATTTCGCACAAAATCTCATCGCATGTCCTTCGAAGACGTAATCACAAGAGGTGAAGATTTCCTCAGACAATACCCTAGAGAAGCCCCTGGTTGGAACCTAGCTTCCCATGCTACCTGTCTTTTCATGATCGCCGGTTCGAAATTCCTTCTAAACCTTCTTTACAAACCACAAATTCACAACCTCGATCACCTCGATAATGCTCTCAAAAGAGCTCGGGACGAAAATAGGGGGCTAGTAACGGTGATGAACCACATGTCGGTGGTGGACGACCCAACGTTCTACGCAGCGTTACCGTGGCGGTATCATTTCGACGTAGATACCATCAGATGGTCTTTTGGGGCCCATAATATTTGCTTCAGTAACAAACCTCTTGCATGGTTTTTCAATCTTGGGAAAGTGTTGGGGACCAAAAGATTTGGTGATGGGCCGTTCCAGGGATCTGTGGACGCTGCTATAAGGATATTATCTCCAGATGATTCTTTGAGTTTCGATGAAATTATCAGTGAAAAGCCCAAGTCTGTAGCCCTTCAGGAAGCTAATAATTTACCATCAATTGTAAAACCAGGAACCACAGCTGTAATGTCAAAATCACCATTTGTAAGATCCAAAACTTCTTGGTTCCATGTATTTCCTGAAGGCTTTGTGCTTCAGTTGGAACCTCCTCATAATAATTCCATGAGATACTTCAAATGGGGGGTTTCAAGATTGATCTTGGAGAGTTCCAAAGCCCCGATTGTTTTGCCAATTTACAGTTATGGATTTGAGAAAATCGCCCCTGAAGATACTGCTGATGAAGGAATTCATAGATATTTACCTAATAATATGGGTGCAGAAGTACATATTTGGTTTGGGGATGAAATACCCGATTCAACGATTGAAAATTATCGGAAAAAATGGAGAGATTTATGTATAAAGTATATAGATCCTAAGAATCCAAGCGACATGTCACCTGAATTAATGACGGGGAAGAAAGCTCAAGCTTTAAGATCAGAATTGGCTGGTGTTTTGAGACAAAGTGTGTTAAATATTAGACAGTCAATTGGTGATTTCCCACCTGAAGATGCTAGATTTAAAGATCCAAGCTTTTGGAAACAATTTACAAAGACAGAAGGAGCTTCGGCACCTGACGTTAAGTTTATAGGGAAAAATTGGGCCATCAGAAGATTTCAAAAACATTTACCCGAATATGATGGTGAGTAATTGTATATAGTATATGAATTTGCAACCATTCGGCTGCGTAAAAAATCATTTTGATTCAACTCTGCGAAAACTGAAAAATTATGCTACAAAGGTCCTGGCACCGATTGCCGAAATATTTAACTCGACATGGGCCCATATACTTCGAGATACCCTCACTATCACACCAGAAACCACCAGCCTTTTACTTATTTCAAACTCGGTATAAATCATGGTTTTCTCCCTTCAAATCCAAATCTCAAATCATCATAGAAGAGCCTGAAAATTCTCCACAACTTTTGAAAGATGCCAGATTTCAAGATATAAACCACACCATTAAAACCACAGATATCACAAACCCCCAAAAACGTGAAATTTTGAACGAAAAACTCCAGTTGGTCATATCAGACGTCCCGTTCGATAACCATGTCTTGGACTTGGTTAACACCATCTTTATGGAACTCTACAAACTCGATAATTACACCGTGAAATTCGATGATACCACAACCCTACTACACAAATCTGCAGAAGTGATTCTTGCCGAATCGCTGCCCGTTTTACCGGAATTTTTATCGATAATTATCCAGCATGCTCTCAAAAGTCAAACTGCATTACAAACCCAAGATTTGGTTTATATAACGTTATTGGCTTCGAAACTCACTAACAGTAATATCAGCTTGAATGATACGTTGGTGTTACTTATACGAAGTAACAGGACTCTTGATAAACTGTATTTCGAAGCGTTAATAGATTATTATCACACCTCAAACACTCTCCAATTAAATGTGTTTGAGACCATCAGCCAGGTATGTAAAGACCATCACCAATCTCTTGATGATGTATTTTTCAACCGGTTGATTCTGTACATAGAAAAGTTATTTGAAAAACCTCCTCGAGTTCACGAGTATAAAGACTTGGAGAGGAGTGTTCCTAGAGTCCAATTAGCATTAACCACGGCATTGGATTCTTTTAAACCTGAAACAGCTTCCATAGAGACAACTTTAAATCTACTAAGAGTTTCTCACGAGCTTCTACAGGTCTCCCACAACTCTAATTTGGCTAGTGCTAGAAACGAGATTCTAGACTACTTAATGGGAGTTGAATTTAATGATGTATTTCTAAGACAACCTGACGAGCTGTTGGTGTCCTCCTTTTTGGAATTGTGCTTGGAAACTGGGTACTCCAAATTATACATTGGTGTTTTCGATCTGATTGTCGATAATTCCATGTTCTTCTCTGCTGAACGAGTAGTGCAAGCAAATTTGTTTAAATTGAAGGAATTACCTGAGGAGCAGCTTTACGGTGAAATCGTTCAACATTTACAAGATTCAGATACTGATCCAACTGCTCTCTTATTGAATGTTTTACAGGCATTTGTAACTCCCGGTATTGTTCTGCCAAACGGATTTCTCGTCCAGAATTTGATGCAGAAATTCGGTACAGAAATTGATTTACCGGTGATGAGTTATAAGATATGTATCGACAGGGCAATAGCTGATAACAATGGTCTCATGGCAAGAGAATTATTCGATCGAAGTTTGGGAAATTTCACTCAATGGTCAGAGGATTTATCCCCTAAGATTTGTCGTACTCTCAACGACTTGATTGTAATCTCATGTAATGATATTTCTGACATCCAGGAATTGTTCCTGTTCTTCACAACTGTCAAGCAACAAATGAAAGGAAGATTATGTGACATAAATGTAGTAACTGAATTGTCGAAACGAATGCTTGGTGAAGAGTTGGTTGGTGATTGTATAGAGATGCTTAAAAGAGAGTTACCGGCGATAAAAAAGAACTCTCCTTCAAGATTACCGTTAAATGAACCCTTTGGCCAGGATTATATGGCCTTGTTCAATGTTCTTCATGATTTCATCACTACCTACACAAACGAAGAAACTTTTGAGACAAACTGGGTGTTATATGGACAACTTCACAAGATCTTCCATGTACCTTATGACTCTTATTTACCGGCAATGAAGTTCTTCTGTAGTCATGGAAGATTGAATGCTTCGTTAGTGATATTGAGACATATAAGAGGTTTATCAGAGAATCATGGCAACCACAATCATCTTCCACCTCTGAAAGATATGTATATGTATTTGTTTCAAGAATTTGGTGATAAACTTTATGAAGATGGGGTCAATGAGGTTCACGAGTTTTTGAAAACGGACATATCATTACCAAAACAAGATATTGAGTTACAAAATTCGATTTTAAATGCATATTCGAATCTTCAAGAAGTGGGTAAAACCAGAGATTTGTTTTTATCAATGAATCCAATGAAGAGAATCGATGGCAAATCGGTCATTAATGAAAAGACGGTTCAAATCATGTTAAAAACCTATACATACAGTGATTTAAACTATGTAAAAACGTTTTGGAACAATTTATCAACATTTGGAATTTATCCAAATTACGATATCTTTAGACAATATTTGATTGCCCATGTGTATCATGGATTTACAGCAGATGCTATCGAACTCACGAATGAAATGAATGATTTTGATCTTGAAGTCAGTACCGATACATTAGCGTCCATGTATAATTTCTGTCTCACATCTAAACATCAAGATGACATTGAAAAGTGGGCAGAAAAAGCATATCCCGAAATCTGGGAGTCAGCAGTTCAAAAAAACCTCTTGAAACGTTCAGACGATTATGTACCGGAGACCAGTATGTTATTAGAAGGAGTATCAGACACCAAAGCTCTAGATGTATAGTATAATATTATTTTTTTTGCTTAGTTTTACCGACATTTGTAGCAAATCTAAATGAATTCAATGATTCATTGAAATTCACTAACAATGGAGATATGTTGACAAACATCAAAGTTTTAGAATTACCTCCAAGACTGTGTTTCAACAAATACGTCAATTTTGAGTTCCTGTACGGGATGTGATTGTTGTTTCGTCCCAAGGCATAGATTACATCACCAAGGCAAGAAAGAGACTTATTAATGTTTTGAGTTTCCTTGAGTCTATCACCTTTTACCTGTGAATTGTTAAGTCTTTCTGAACCTGCCAAATCGACTAAGTTCAATTGACCCTCACATGTATTACCAGTCTTGCTATTAGAACCTTTAATTGATAAAATGAAGATTGAATGAGATCTTGAAGATCTCTGATTTAAATTAGTCGAAGCAGTTGATCTATTCTGAGAGTATTTTGTGAACATTGAAAGGGCCTCCGGTTCACTATTGAGCTGTAACAGTTTGAGATTAGAGATGGTTGTTTTCCCATTGACATCGTCATGTTTAATTTCATATTTCTCGCTGGAAGAATTATCTAATAAATCAATGATGGTCTCATTATAAATCTCCATAAATTGGCCTGTGACTTGATATTCCCACCCTGCTTGCTTCAAAGTTTCAATATCACTGAAAATCTTATTGATGGTCAAGGGGATCATCCCATCTCGAGGGTGTGACATCGTCCATGTTTTACCCGAGCCCGTTTGTCCATAAGCAAACACACAAACATTATATCCGTCAAGAGATGACTGCACTAGCTGAGATAACTCTTCAAATATTTGGTGGTTCTTGTGACCGGGATGAAACACCTTATCGAAAGAGAATTTGTAGCTATTACGATCTTGAGACCCGTAATCCTTATCATTTTTTCTCGAAAAAACCACCAGTTGGTTCAAGTCTTCATCTACATCATTATCATCATGAGGGTATTCGATATTTGAGAGTTCTTGATCGGCAGCGGGACTTGGAGGCCTTATTCTACAATATACACGGATATTTCCCTTCAATTCTTGGAGTTTATTATGAAGATATCTCCGCTCATTTTCCATAGCTACCAATGCATTCTTCATGGTGATAAATTTTTCCAGTTTCCGGTTTATTTCGTTGGTGTTTTCGGTGATATTAGCTTCCATTGACGTTATATCCGATTCCAAAGCTTTCATTTTGGCAGAGATGTCATTAACTTCGTTCTCCTTCGCTTCATAGTTCAGCTTCAATGCATCGTACTCTTTTTGTAAAACTTCAGATTTGCGAGACACCTCGGTAAACTTTGAATCCAAACTGTTCCCCCTACGTTTCTCATCATCTATTTTAGCTTCTAAATCCTTCAATTCTAAAGCTATCAGGTTCATCTTTTCAGAATTTTGAGCCTTTTCCACTTCAAATTCATTAAACACGTTAGATCTGACTTCCAGGATCAATTTGCTAGTGTGATCATTAAAATCACGAATTTCTCCCGCTAAAAGATCACAATTTTTAACCAATGAATTCCTCTGATCAATATGTTCTTGTTGAATCGAGCCAATAATCTCCTCAATCTGTCCACTGACCTCCTCCTTCTCTCGGGCAAGCATTTGTTGATGCTCAAGATTAAGTTTGCGTCTCGTTAATTCTAGCTTAGCATCCAAATCAGCTAGAGATTGGGCTTCAAATTGCTTCAATTCTTCCATTTGTGATCTTAGAAGATCCAACTGACCCTTTAATTTCAAAGATTCCTGCTCTAAATTATAACCTTCGGTTTCGACGTCAGATTTATGGTTTTTCAAAGTCCGTAAATCAAGACGGGCTCTGTCAATATCGTGGCGTTTTCGTTCTTGATCTCGTCTAATTTTCAATAATTGGTCCAGCTTCGATAAGCCGAGGGGAATTCTACTGGTCTTACGTCTTTTATGGGGAGATGAAGGTTCTATTTCATGTTCGTTTATTTCGTTTACGTGCAACATGTTTATGAGCGCGATGTTTGTTTAGGTTAAGTTGTGGAGATGAGGTGCGAAGCGTGTAAGTGATGGGTGAGCTGGTGCGAAGCTGGTGTGGTGCGAAGCTGGTGCGAAGCTAGTGCGATGCGTGTAAGTGATGGGTGAAGCTGGTGCGAAGCTAGTGTCAAGCTGGTGCGAAGCTAATGCGATGCGATCCGGTGAACCTATGCCATCTCAGCTGTGCGATGCGATAAAATTATTTTCACCATGGGGAACTTAAAAGACAAAAAGAACAACAAGTCAACTGACCACAGTTCAAAGAATCCAAAAGATACACACAATACTATATCTGCTAAAGATTCCGTTAAAACCAAAAAATCCCTCGAAAGCACCAGTGAAAGCGAAGTTGGTACTAGCGATGAGCTCGATGAGCTCGATGAGGCTAGTGAGCTCGATGACAGTGAACTCGATGAAGACGATGAAATAGACGTCGATGGTGTGAGTAGTGGTAGTGAGGACGGCGAAGCCAGTGAAGACAGTGAAAATGATGACGACAGCGAAGATAGCGACGATGATATCCCAAAGAAGAAGAAGCACAAGTCCAATGACGGGTCTGAATCGTTTGCAAATGCCTTCAATAATATTGTCAATTCGAAATTGAAACTCAAAGACAGATCAGCACCCATCATGGCCAGAAACAAAACGGTGCTAAAGAAAATGGAAAGTGATAAATTAGAAGCTAAAGCAAAGAAAGCTATACTTGCAGAGAAGAAACAATTATACGATAAGCATAGAGTTAAGAATTTACTTCCAAGTGCTGAAGATGATAGTGTTAGAGACAAGCTTGAACACGAGAAGAAATTAAAGAAGGTAGCACAAAAGGGGGTGGTTCGTCTTTTCAATGCAATTATGTCAACTCAAATTAAGACTAATGAAGCTATAAAGAAGGAACATGGAGGTGAAGCTAAGAAACAGGAATTGTTGAATGAGATGAGTAAGGAGAAGTTTTTAGATCTTGTTCTGGCTGCTACTGAATAGATTAGTTAATGAGGTATGGTATCTAATATATAATTGGTATTTGTAAGTTTATGTTCAGTGTACTGAAGATTTTGAAGCTTGATATCAAACGAGGGACTTCTTCAAATTCACCAGAATTGTTTGTCTATTTATGTTGTTCAATTTGTATCGAAGGTTCTTTCGGACGATTGGTACATGATATCACATTGGATACATCTAGGCCATTGGCAAATATGTTTTACAAATAAATAATACTTTCTTCTGGTACTAGAAAATGAAGAGTCGGTGACCTGTATATTTCCAATATCTGCCAAACCCTAGCAGTAATGATTTCAAGAATAAGCCCTCTGATATGTTGGATAACTTACACAATTCTTCTCCAAAGTTGCCGTCATTAGGTGGTTAACAGATTACAATTCAAAACAACTGAATGAGATTATGCAAGCCTATCAAAACTCCAGTATCAATAGTAATTTGGTCTCCATGCCTGAATCCAAGAGAACATTCCTCAATTTCACAAAGCTTTTCAATATATCTTTCATGTACATATGAAAAATATCCGAAAAAACTGGTATTCAAAGACAGGTGTCTGAAAATGTTGATGAAAGTAACTGAAAAGAATGGTAGACATCATTAGAGTGATTTGATTTCTATCGACTACATACAGTCTGAATGAAACAGCTTCATCTCCACCTCATGGGCAGTCAAACGTATATGCACATTGTACTAATCATTAAACAGCCCTGAGGTCATCTAAACCAGTTTCAGACACAATGTTGGATAATACTTGGGAATAGGAATTGATTTTGCTGTGAATTGTATGTTCTTGTGCTGGGGGACTTTCCAAATAAGAGAGATACTATCCTATCCTCTCGAATTGCATACCACATACTCTCTTGTAGATCAGAAGATTAGAGTAGCTACTTTCAGTGACTTACTGTCCCGTCACACTTTTAATCTAGAGCTACGACTACAATGAATTTGAAAACTTCCCTGACTCAGCTGCAGAGAACCAAAAACAGTACAATATTTCATGGAAATGGTCTTTGCTAAAAATAGTTATTAGAGCCGTGTTAATATTTATTTATTTAACTATATAGAACATGAGATGAGTTGAATAATTTTGATTTTTAGCATTTGTAATTCCATTACTCATACTACCATTTTCTTTATAAATTTATTGAACCTGTCTCCACAACTCAATAAGATCTTTAATTTGATTATTCAATTCACACTTGGTCTCTTTAATTAATCTCAACATTCTAATCTGAGCTTTGGTCAGAATTTTACATTGGTTTATAGACTCTTCAAGCTTTTCCAGTAATTTATCAAAAACAATTTGATCATTAGACTCTTCAACCCGTCTCAATAATTCGTTATAGTTTATTGTATTATTTTCAGCTTGGTTATCTAACTCTTTAAGCTCTTTCATCAAGTCACCAAGAGCTCCCAGGCTTTTTTTAAATTTGTCAAGAGTCTCCAGAATGATTGTATAATGATCTTCTTCAAGACCTTTGACCTCACACATTTCTGTTTTACAGTGCCCTAATACCCTTTTTATCTCTTTATCATAATCTTCAGCGTTGATATCAATTTGAATATCATGCTCTCTAAGCAGTCCTACTAGTTGAGAAATAATTTCATTATTGGATTTAACCCTTTTATTAGACTTTTTAATTCGTTTCTTTCTCTCATTTCTTCCCTTTTCAAATTCTCGTGAACTATTTTGGATACTTGGATCATTCTGTGGTAACAGATTTTGGTCAGAACTAAAATTTTTACCCATTTGTTTCAATATTTGGTCATCCTTCTCACGTCTAAGGTACCACTCTCTAAACTCCCAAACAAATGTAGAAAGAATTACACCTCCTGCAACATACCCCATAGCATTATCGGGGTTCTTTAAAGCGCTAAGGTCAAATGGCATTGGTAGATAATGGTTGTTTAAAGTAAGATGTGTGTTTTGTAGATTCAGTACCCAGATCTCACAAATTTTTTTTGCAGCCACAAATGAAGAACATCACTTAGAGTTTGACCCAGACACGACCTATATAGATCTTTGTATACCTGTTCTTCCAGATGGGATAAATGTGTAAGTATATGCATTAATTGATATAGGAAAGAAATGAATATTTCAAGTGGCAGAATATATAACTACAAACTCTTTTTACAGTTTGGCAAGGAGCGTTGATACCGAAGTTGGTCAATTAGCAAATGGGTGCAAAATTTATAAATGATCATTATACTGAACTTTTAGCTCACAAAACCGTCTCAAGAGAAAGATGAATATGATAGATATTTGACTAGAGCCATCAGATTCAATATATTTTTTCTGTATGTACTGGTCCCGAACCTAGAGAAACCTAAAGAAACCAAAATGCCAATTATAAGGGTTCAGCACTATTGTGGCAACATCCCTTGTGTTCAACTGAACAGAAGGATCCTTGTATTGGTAATATTGATACCAATAGCTACCCCTATTAGAATAGATTGTTCTCATGCCGAGTTTCTCATGAAAGAACACTAAGCTCCCATATGGCTCAATATATCAAATTCCTCCAAGCGGTGCTTCACCAGACAGTTCAGAGAATAACTTCACTAATAGATCGCCTGTGATATTTTGTTATATTACCTCCTACTTGCCACTACGTAGGAAGGATTCACGAGAGTGGGCATCGGAGTGCATAAAATCAACTAGCTAAACACCAACCGATCTATGGGTCTGACAGAACAGTCTCTCAGACCCGAATTAGTATAAGATTCACCAACAAAGCTCACAGAACTACGTGTGTAACATTTACAACTATAAACTATGTAAATAGCCCCTAATCCATCTAATGCTAACCAGGTCTTTGGCTGCGAAAACCACTTCTCAACCGATCCTTCAAGAGCCCTTACACCATAGACCCACTACCCCCATACCAGACTAATTCACTACCACAACGCCATAAAACCAACTCGTAAAGAACACAGAACAACCTCCTAAACCTTTAAGTCTACCCCTAAACCCAAGATCGTCGCCCTATTTTTAGCACCCATTAGCCCAGAAATTTCTCCGGTAGCCGCAACCGCAAAATCTCCCAATTTCTCCGATTAGTGGGGAACCTCGCATTTATAAACGGCTCATCCCCAAAGTGATTTAGTCAGAATTTTTCAATTGCAATCATGTCGAGAGAAATTCCCATAAAATTACAAGATCAAGTTTATGTTGCCACAATTCGCCGTCAGGATAGTGATTTCGTCCTCGAAACTAGACCAGACTACAGTTTGAATAATTCGGCCGGAAATTCTAGTCGCAACAGTTTTGACAGAGACAGAGACAGAGACAGAGATTATGAGAATATCTCAATTTCTAAACCTGAGAGGCCAAGATTAGATATTCGGTTTTCCAATGCCGATATCACCAATATCCACCCTGTGAATACCGAAAGTTTCATCCCCCATCAGCAGCAGCCTGAACCAGGAGCAGATGACTCCCGCACTGATGCTACCGCGGCTGGTGCCATGTCTGGTACCATCTCGCCCCGCCCTCGCCTTACGTCTCGGTACCCCGAGAGAAACCTCTGGAGAATTTTTTCAATTTTCATCTTTGGTGCTACAGCTGGGTTCTCAGATGCTACCCCCGGGGCAGTATTACCATATATAGAAGAAGATTATAATTTAAATTATACTACCGTTTCAATGATTTGGATTGCAAATGCAATGGGCTACGTCCTAGTCGCATGCAGTGCCCATAAAATTCAGGTGTTTTTGGGCAAGCAAAAGTCTTTGGTGGCCGGTAGTTTATGTCTTCTGGTGATGTTTGCCACAATCCTGAGTGGGACCGTTTTCCCAGTTATCGTGGTGGCTTTCTTTGTGGGTGGTCTCGGTCTTGCAGCCATTTCGGCCCAGGCAAATGTCTTTTTAGCCAGACTTGAAAAGCTGCTGAAATACTTATCTTTGTACCATGGCTGCTACGGTATTGGGGCCACGGTATCACCATTAATTGCCACGACAATGGTTACCAATGGTGTTGCCTGGAATTACTACTATCTCGTTCATCTTTTCATGGCTCTTGTAACTGCTACTAACATGTACCTTGCTTGGAGAGATTCCGATAACGATTTAGCGCCTTGGGATCACGACGAAGAGCACGAACAGTTGATAAGTCAAACGGAACAAGAAGAGGGAATCGCCATGACAGATTTGAACAGTCCACCAAAGAAATCCAACGGTAATCCCGAATTGATAGGAGCTATTAAATTCAAAACCACTTGGATTCTTGCCACTTTTCTCTTCTTCTATCAAGGTTGTGAAGTAGCTTTGGGTGGTTGGATCGTTACTTTTCTTTTAGATTATAGACATGGCCCTCTGAGTGTAGGATACGTTGCATCAGGTTTCTGGGGAGGACTTACATTGGGAAGATTATGTCTTACTAGACCCTGTCACCAGTACGTTGGGGTCCGGAGAAGCGTTATTGTTTGCTCTGTTTTATCCATTGTGTTGGTGGCTATTGTATGGATTGTACCTAATGTGATTGTGGGAGCTGTAGCTGTGTCTTTAGCGGGGGTATTTATTGGGGTGAATTTCCCACTAATGATTACTCTCTCTGTGCATTTATTCCCCAGAAGAATCCAGGTTGTGTCATTAACTATCGTTACAGCATTTGGATCATCTGGTGGGGCATTTATTCCATTCTTTGTGGGATTGATGTCTCAAAGTGTTGGAGCATTTGTAGTTTTACCAGCATTTGTGGTGCTTTATTCAGTAATGTTAGGGCTTTGGATTGCCGTTCCTAATAAGGAGAGGCATTTAAGAGGGAAAGAGACCAAGACACTTTTACAGAAGTTCTGGTGAAAATAACTATGTGGGTCTGGGCTTTTAGGTCAGTAGGTCTGTATAGTGGGTGTCTGGGCCTTTAGGTCAATAGGTCTATAGCGCAAGACTTGTGTATATGCTATACGTAGTCACCTAATATCTCACCTAATACACACCATTATCATCTATTCGACACAAACTCTCTATATACTACAGTAGCTCATCTAATGTAAATTATTTATAAACATCTTGTGGCTGCAAAAGCCTGCAAAAGCGAAAAATCGCATTTTCCACCATGGCTATCGAGACCATAATCAAGACGGGAGACCTCCTTTTGCAAGATAAAGATTATTTTGGGGCTATAGAACAATACACAGCTGCTATTAAAGAGAACCCAAAAGCTTATACTCCATTTCTTAAAAGATCAATTGCTTATCAAAGATTTAAGAATTTTGATCGGGCAAAAGTTGATATCTCTGAAGCTTTCGCATTGGCACAAGAGAGAGGTAAAAGACATGAATTAGCTGAATGTTATTTCAGATTGGCTTTGATTTATTATAATGAGAAGTCGTTTCAAATGGCCTGGAAAAATTTCGAAAAAGCTAAAGAGTATGGGTGTCAGGATGCAGCATTAGAGGTGTGGATGAGTAAGTGTCAGAGAGATCTTTCCAAGGAGGGAATTACTGTAACCACAGAAGGCCAAAATACAGAAAAGAAGGAAAAAGCAGAAAAGAAGGAAGAAGAAATTGTGAAAAATGGGGAAAAATCAGACAAACTAGAGAAATCTGCACCACCACCACCTGCCGCTGCATCACCCCCAGCTACTGCATCAGCTACTGCCTCCACATCCCTAGAGACCATCAACAAACATGCCCCCATAAAAGCTAAAATCAGAGAAGACTGGTACCAGACCAACGAATTCATCATCATCACCATTTATGCCAAAAATATCAACCCCGATACTTTATCAGTAGAATACCACGATAATTCTGTATCGGTGTCGTTCCCCAATGGGCCAGGGTCCGAGTACAACTACAATATCGAACCTCTTTATGAGTCAATTGACCCATCTAATTGTAATCACGTAGTTAAAAGCACTAAATTAGAGATTAATTTAGCCAAAAAAACCAGTAAAAAATGGCCAAGTCTTGAAAGTAGTACCACAGAAGCTGCTCAAATCGTATACCCTAACTCATCTAAGAAAGCTATAAATTGGAGTAATTTCCAAGTTGATTCCGAAGAGCCTGAATCTTCAGATCCTAATGATTTCTTTGCAAAATTATATAAAGATGTAGACGACGATACTCGTAAGGCCATGATGAAATCGTATATTGAATCCAATGGTACGGTACTCACAACTGATTGGAATGAAGCTGCCAACAAGAAATTCGAAACCACACCACCAGAAGGTATGCAAGCAAAGAAATGGCGATAATTAACTATTATTAAATATATACAAGTACACTTAAACTCCCCCAGCAATCGGGTGCAAATTATGACCGCATATCTCACACTGAAAAGTTTCCCATTGAGAAGTTTAAGAAGTATGCACATCTCTGCAATTCCTATGAGATGGGGATCTGGTGATAATTACTGTTATTTATTATCAGATCAATCCTCCAAAGACTCCTGGATCATTGACCCAGCTGAACCAAAAGATATCAACAACTACCTCAAAACCCATAATCCATCTTTCAACCTCAAAGCAATTGTCAATACTCACCACCACTACGACCATTCAGATGGTAATGCTTACTTTGTTGAAAAGTATAAGGATGTCCCCGTTATTGCTGGAAAAGATAGCCCTTTGGTGACTCATACTCCAGACCACAACTCTGTCATCCAATTGTCGCTGAATATTTCCATCACCGCTTTACACACTCCATGCCATACTCAAGACTCCATTTGTTATTTTGCCCACGATAAGTCGACTGACGAAAAAGCGGTTTTTACTGGTGATACTTTGTTTACCAGTGGATGTGGAAGATTTTTTGAAGGTACTCCAAGCCAGATGAACAGCCTGTTGAACCAGGTTCTCGCAAAGTTACCCAAGGACACAAAGGTTTACCCAGGACATGAATACACCAAGTCTAATGTCAAGTTTTCATCCAGGATTTTAGATAATGTAGCTATGAAGAATTTGAGTAAATTTGTAGATGAAAACGAACAGACTACTGGTAAATTTACTATTGGAGATGAGCTTGAATTTAATCCATTTATGAGATTAGATGATCCGGTGGTGCAGAGGGCTACTGGAGAGACTGATGGGGATAAGGTTATGGGTAAGTTGAGGGAGATGAAGAACAGGGGTTAGTGAGTTTATAGTCTTTTGTCAATATTATGCTTCGTTTATTATGGTGTCTGTTCTGTGTTTATGTTTTTATGTTCTATGATTCTATGATTCTATGATTCTATGTTCTATGTTCTATGTTCTATGTTCTATGATTCTATGTTCTATGTTCTGTGTTTCTGTAATTCTACACTTCTGTGTTTCTATATTTCTATAACTATAGCTAAACATGTTTACCCAATTACTGTTACTTGTATATGGTTTCGAAGCAAGTTAGGACTGATTGACCTTATGTTTTAAATGAAGGTAGATAACCTTATAAGTTATGTCCAGCTAGGGCATTGTTATAGTTGAGAGCAGAGAAGTCAATGAGAAGTGTTTGACATCTGGCCTAGAGTTACCGGCATACGGCAATGTCTATATTGTCAAGTAGCATTATTAGTTTAATTATCTATTGTCTATGTGACAAAAACATTAGCATCATAATCACAATGCTTACCACCAAATCTTCAATTGTGATAAGATCCATTCGTTGGATTGTATAGCAATGAACTAGCGGAGAAATACAAAACATTGAAGAATAGTTATGGAGCTCTTTCATTTACTTCCAAATTACAGCTACCTTATAAGATAAACACCATTGTCAAAGCCTCTATATCCTCACAAAATCCGGTTTACAGTTATTTTGCACCCAAAGCTCAGGCTGCCACAACTCCATAAACTCCAAATCAAATTCACTCTTTCCCAAAGCAAACTTCTCATACTCTTCAAATATCCCTGACATCCCCCATCCCTGGAATATCTTCCTCATAAGCCCTACCAATACCCCAATTCTGTGTTTGCCCTTATTAGAGTGAATGAGCATCGGGAAATTGTTCTTATCCAACATGAGTTGAAGAGCCGTTTTAAGCAGTTCTTTAGACTGTTCCAGTTCTTGGTCGGAATTGAAAGGTTCCTGTGACAGTTCCATAATCAAATGGTGGAACTGAATGTCGGTAGTTGATATCCAATTCTTATACTGGTGCCATATTTGCTCTTTAGTTCCTTCTTTTTTGGCCTTTCCATCTTTTTTGGTTTTTTCCTTCTTCTTTTCTTGTCCAAGATCTCCAAGATATATTATGGTCTTTAATTTGAGTTGTTCAATGAATGGGTAATTAATTTCAATGGGGAAACCTGATCGGTAAATGCGATCTTCCACGAGGGAAAAGTTTAATGGAGGCACAAGTTGAGGTTTTTGACTTATGATATTGGTATCATTGGGGAGCTGTTGGTCTGTATAATCTTGTTCGATGATCAGAGGTTCGATTCCGGGTGATAACTGTAGCAGATGTTCAGTGGTTTCCATGGTATAGTGAGTGCGAATAATTTTCATTACATTATAAAAGAGGTTGGAACCTGGGTAGCACTGGTGCTGGGGGTCCCAGGGGATCTTGGTCTTCGAGGTTTGAGAGGAATTCAAATTTACGCTTGATGGGGATTGTGGCCACCGAGGGAATTTTTGGTACCACTGTTGTAGGTCCTGTGGAGCTAGGTGTTGGACTGGGCCCCGTTCTGGCACCAGCCGTAGCACCGTGCGTGGCACCGTGGGTGGCACCATGTGGTGCGGGCGTCGTGGAAGCGGACGTGGGATGCGGCGTGGTCCCGTGGTACCCTGGCCTTGAACCAGTCATTGGTGGTGGAAGAATATACCCATTGGGGATCACCATAGATGTAATCTCATAAATAGGCACATTTGTAGGCTTTTGAGTGAATACTTCCAATTCCACCGAATCTTGTGATGTAAAAATCCGCTCTAAATCACTATCTGATTTAATTAGTAACCCGTCTTTAATATTGCGTAATCCTATAACTCTTGAATCATTCAGAGATAATCTGAATGCCGTACGAGCATTCTCCATAAGCTCTCCAAGTTTAGGAGTAGCCGAGTTTGTCACGGGGAATGTGAAGTTTAATGTAGATGATAAGAAGCGAATTGAAACTGCTTTCTTTGTCACAGATTCAACTTCTTTCCGTCTTAAGTCAGATGCGACTTCCGCTAAAGAGTTGAGTTGAACAAGATTATCATTATCGTTATAAGGCCTTGAACTTGGGGCAATTAATGGGTACTCTTTTATGATCTCAAGATAGAACAATTCACAAAGAGGATTTAATATCACTTCAAATCCAAAATCTTTAACACAGCCTCCTAAAAGAGCATACAAAGTAGTGACACATGCTTTATCAGTTAACCCAAGTTTTTCCCCAGAAGAGGGATCCAAATTTCGATAAAATGTCGCTAAATATGATTCTGTAGTGAGCTTACTACGCAAATATCCCAACGATACTTCATTGGTGGTTGTAAATGACTTTTCTAGAGTCAAACCTACACTGGCTATCACCACTCCCTTACCTACAAATTCTAAATTAACGGTCTTTTTAATGGGAGCTTCTGCGCATGATTTGGATCTCTCGATATGATTAAGTAATGTGGATCTTACTGCTTGTAGTTTTGGCAGCTCATTTACTGATGGTAAATTATCAAATGAAGGTAATGCACTTAATCTTGGCTGAACCATCGAGTCAATTGCTGCTCTAGAATGGTCATAATCAGTTATAGTTTTCTGCTTAGAATATTCAATCTCATCGTCTGAAAAATTCGTGTATTCAGTAAAGGAATCTTTCTTCAGTTTCTTGGATTTGGATGATCTTTTCCGATTTCTTCGAACACTTTGTATAGCAGCTCTCACAAGTCTATCAAATTCATCGACATAATCCACCGGGTATTCAAACTCCTTGCGTAAAGCTTCAGCTACTTTTGAAATTTCTGCCTCTTGCTCAGATGCCTTCTTGGAACTTAGATCTAAAGTATCGATTAATTCGAGTCTTCTGGCCGAAAATCTTTTCCATTTCCTTTCATCGGTAAAGCCAAGTTTCTCTCTTATTGTATGTGTTATACCTAAACCTTTGTGGTCGTTGTTTTTCATGATGAAGTTTTTTGAGTCAATTGAATCATCTGACTGCGAATGATTGTGAGTCCTTGCGAAGCACGGCACCACCGAGTGACTCAGGAATGATTTAGTGCGACTCAGCTCAAGTATGAGTCAGGTCGTGCGAGAACAGATTTATCAAACAAGCATACAAGTTGGATTCGTTTGACCCTAGACAACCACTCTTGTAGATATACGTATGTTTATATTGGGATATTAATGGCGATTACAATCAACTATATCAATTAAAAGACGTAATTATAGAGACTCGTTCTTACTAGTTAGTCTAACCTCTATGGCTGCGAAAAGATACAATTTACAGGCTCACTGAGCTTGGAAGTTTGAGTCTTAATAAAGGGCTTTACGAATGGTTTTAGATAGCATAGTCAGTCAGAATTTTGACTGGAACTAAGAAACTGAGGTTTTTCGGCAAATCCAAATACTTTTAATGCTTTATCAGTGGCATTTGCAAGCAGAAATCACCCCCTATATCATACCTCATGTTATGGACCGGAGAATGTCAACTAAGTTCTCTCACAGTAATAAGTCACTCGCACGTTCAAGAATAAGCACAGGTTTTAGCTAATTTATGGCTGCAAACGAAATTTGCGAATCTCACGAATCAACATCGAAAACCACACATCACGTGACATAGACCATTGCACATAGAAAACAAAGTAACTTACAATGAATAACAATTGTTAAAACTCTATAATATCGAAATCACAAATATCAACCCACCCTAAAACTTAAAAATAACCCAACATTACTCATTGGTGAAAATTTTTTTATGACTCATCCGAATGCGGTAATCGTTGAATTAACCGCGCTTCGTTATCGGTGAAAAAATATATAAAGGGTCAAATCCTGAAAAATTTTCGAAAAACGATAAAAATGTCAAAAGGAAAAGTTTGTTTAGCATACTCTGGTGGTTTAGATACTAGTGTTATTTTAGCTTGGTTATTAGAAGAAGGTTATGAAGTTATTGCTTTCTTAGCCAATATTGGTCAAGAAGAAGATTTTGAAGAAGCTGAAAAAAAGGCTTTGGCAATTGGTGCTACCAAATTTGTTTGTGTTGATGTCAGAGAACAATTCGTTAAAGACGTTTGTTTCCCAGCCATTCAAGCTAATGCTGTCTACGAAAATGTTTACCTTTTAGGTACTTCATTAGCTCGTCCAGTTATTGCTCAAGCTCAAATTCAAGTCGCTGAACAAGAAGGTTGTATTGCCGTTTCTCATGGTTGTACTGGTAAAGGTAATGATCAAGTTAGATTTGAATTATCTTTCTATGCCTTAAAACCAGATATTAAAGTTATTGCTCCATGGAGAGATCCTGAATTTTTCAATAGATTTGCTGGTAGAAAAGATCTTTTAGATTATGCTTCAGAAAAGGGTATCCCAGTTGCTCAAACTAAAGCTAAACCATGGTCTACTGATGAAAACTTGGCTCATATTTCTTTCGAAGCTGGTATTTTGGAAGATCCTGATACTACCCCACCAAAAGATATGTGGAAATTAACTGTTGATCCACAAGATGCTCCAGAAACTCCAGAAACTTTCTCTGTCGTTTTCGAAAAGGGTTTACCAGTCAAATTAATTTTGGATGCTACAAAGAAAGAAATTACTGACCCAGTTGAAATCTTCCTTGAAGCTAACGCTTTAGCTAGAAGAAACGGTGTCGGTAGAATCGATATTGTTGAAAACAGATTCATTGGTATCAAATCAAGAGGTTGTTACGAAACCCCAGGTTTAACCGTCTTGAGATCTGCTCACATTGATATTGAAGGTTTAACCTTAGATAGAGAAGTCAGAGCTTTGAGAGATCAATTTGTTACAACTTCTTACGCCAGAATCTTATACAATGGTATGTACTTTACCCCAGAAGGTGAATACATCAGAAGTATGATTCAACCATCTCAAAAAACCGTTAATGGTGTTGTCAGAGCTAGCTGTTACAAAGGATCTTTACAAATTTTGGGTAGATCTTCTTCTACTGAAAAATTATACGATGCTACTGAATCATCAATGGATGAATTAACTGGATTCTCTCCAGAAGATACTAGTGGATTCATTGCTATTCAAGCTATTAGAATCAAAAAATACGGTGAAGCTGCAAGAGAGAAGGGTGAAACTTTAACATTATAAATAAACTAAATATTATAACTAGAAAAATTAACGTCTTTATTTAAAAGTCGGTCTGTAAGATCGTAACTTTCCCCAACTAAACTCTTTATTATGATCGCTACTTCATCTAATCTTTCGTAAATCAGATGAACTAACAATAATGCCGTTATACTTAATGTTCCATCATGGCCAAATAATTTGTCGTAATCCAAGTTATCCACCATGGATTGATGCAATTGAGTGGATATCCTTTCGAGTTCATTCTTTTCACTCTCACTTTCTATTGAATCGGAATCTTCATGTTTTTCCTGTTGATAAAACCGTTCATTAAGTGATGTCTTACCAACTCCCCATTGACTTCTAAGAACATCTAAATGTTTGATCAGAAGCGTAGCCTGTGTGATTTTGGGTAACGGGACTTTCAGTCCAAGTGATCCAGAACACA
Source organism: Yamadazyma diddensiae (assembly GCA_030563465.1). Taxonomy (NCBI): domain Eukaryota; kingdom Fungi; phylum Ascomycota; class Pichiomycetes; order Serinales; family Debaryomycetaceae; genus Yamadazyma; species Yamadazyma diddensiae. Next base: position 166,129 of record JAJMIX010000012.1, read on the forward strand.
TATGCACTATAGAGAAAACATCAGCATTTAAATCCAGGTCGTACCACCCAGCTCTATTCAAAATATGTTCAATCCATTTATCTGGATCTTCTAGTTTATCAAAGATAATATGAAGTGTTTGGAACATACCTACAATATCTGTGATAACATCTTGAAGTCTTCTATATTTTAGTCGAGGCCACCTTCCGGTCATAGGGACTTCATGAGTGATAGGAGTCATTAATTTTGAAATCCCGGCAAGTTTAGCTAGGATCAATCTAAACTTATCACTTATAGGGTCATGTCTACCGATTATATGGATAGATGGATTATCTAGACGTTGGAAAGCAAAAGCAGAAACATCACAGTAGATGTTTCCAATTTCGTTCAATACAGAAGAAAGAATAACTCTAATGGCAACCTTACTACTCTTCGGACGAGGAATGATACTAGCCACAAACCCAACACAAAGTCCCACAATAACACTTATAAATCTGGTAACAGCTACTCTCCATCCGTACCCAATGTTATTTACCAAAAACTGATTTCCATCGACCCATGAACTTCCCAAAACTAAAGCAGCAGAGACCCCGTAAAGAATAGCTGGAACTAACGTTAAATGAATAGAGAAATGTCTGTAGTAAGTTAAGTATAAATAGACCACTGCTGTTACTGCTCCATACCCATAATAGTTCCCTGATCCTCGTCCGGCACTTATATACCATGCTACCATCCCGAGTAAGCAACCAAAGAACGAATACACCAACTTGGCCCCGAAAACGTAAATGGTTTCCCCGGTATATTCAGAAGTTGATACTCCACACATAATCACGATCCAAACAAATCTGTTCTTGAAATACCAGGCAGCCGTTTCTTTGGCGAAATAGGGTATGGCACATGCAACCACAAGAACACTCAGTCTGAACCAGAACCAAAGATTTTCATCCAAAAAAAGGTCATATAATTTAACCACTTTCAACCCAATCACATGAAGCTTATTAGAGGGAGGGGCCGAATCAGGATCTCTTTGTTGTACATTTGAAAGAGTTGTGAATTTGGGTATATCAATCCTGGGAACTTCATACTCTAATGACAGAAGTATATTTCTCGATACATCGAAAATACTTTTGGTGAAGTAGGTGAAAATTTTGGGCTTACAAACATGGTTATCTATGGCAATGAACATATCCATCATCCTGGTAATCATGTGTCCCTGCTCTGTTACAAAAAACCGTAGCTGGGAACATTGACTAATTAAACTCAACATAACTTCTTCATCTCTAGCCTTACCTTGAAATGTCTCTTCCAAAAGTTTTGGATTATCCAAATGAACTAGTTTTTCCCCCAACTCTCTCCTGGCCTCTTTAAGTTTCTCCATCATTTCAAGTCTCATCAGCTCATGATGTTTTCTGTTGAATATGGAATAGACTCTGTAGGAGTTGGCGGCGGAGATCCATTCGATCAAGACTTCCATCCCTTTGATATTGGTCTTGATATAAGGGGCAAAAAAAGGTTTTAGTAGGTTACCAATATAATCGATATCTGAAGCTTTGATGACACTTGCTTCTTGTTCAAGTCTTCTCTGAATCAAAAGTTTTCTTTGATTATTTTCATAGTTTCCCACTGGTTTATAAGCTTCAGAGATGGTACCGAATAGTTTAAAATGATGATCAGTGGAAGCAATAGACATATTTCTATCCCTGATGGTTCTACCTTTAATTACACTCTTCTTACTATCTATCAGTTGGTAAAAATATTCAAAGGTGGAAGAGGCTGTTATGAGGTTTTTGAAACAAGATCTAGCTTGCCCTACAGCTCCAGGACCTAGTCTACCGTATGATATTTCATACCTACTTAATACAGCTTGAAATTCCAATGGAACAATACCTTGACGAATTTGAACAATTTGTTCATGGTAATTCTTGTAATTACTAAAGTTTGAATCTGAAGGTTTCATAGATTCAAAGAATCTAAGGTTATTTTCAGAGGCAACTTTAAGTCTCCTCAAAAGGCCTAAACAACCGTTGAAGTACTGGAAGGCTGAAGATTCAGGATAAATAACAACCGCTACAATCATCAAGGTAGCAAATGTGAATAGAATGTTCTTAGTGACGATCAAACCTACATCTAAGGGAGCAAAATACGGGAAGTATACGGTGAAACAAACATTTATACTTGTAGATATTATCCCCACAATAAATGGTAATCTAAATGTGGGATGAAGTTTTTGCAGCATCCCGAAAAACATCACCCCAAATCCCAATGCAATGGCATGAATAACACTACATCTGATCCATAGATATCTCCCGCTGAATATATTCTGAGGTAAACAGGTTACAATGTTGTCTTGAGTACATGCGCCTTCTTCAATGAGAGCTCGGGCGATCAGCTCTTGCAGAGGGAAGCCTCTCATACGAGCTGATATAACCTGGGAGATGATCCCGAATAGCCATCCAATAACCGCCGCTAACGAACAAGTTATACTGGTATACCAGCACATAATAACCGATTTCCCCCCAGCCGTGACAATAAACCCGATGACCTGGGAGATATAGGCAGCATTACCCAACCAAATACCGGTTCTCGGGACGGTTAGAAGAACGGTAGTAACCCAAATCATTACCCATGTTCTAAGGACAATTTTGAACGATTTATAGTCCAAGTGCTTCAAGATATAGTCGGGCCTAACGGTATTTACAGCAGTTCTCAAGAACGAAATTTTTGGCAGACCCGATTCAGGGTTATGATCTGTTCCATCCGGGAAGTAGCAGTTGTGTTTGACTTCACTAAAGTCATCATCCTCCTGCTCTGACGATTCAGCGACTAAAGCTACAGGATCCATCGGTGGTAACAAAATATGTTATTGCTGGGTCGGCTCGTAAAATGCGGCTGAAGGACTGTACATAAGCCGCATGCACCTTGCGTCACTGAACCGTTTAGTAAGCGCTGCAGGTTGTCACCGATCATTATACATTAATACAAATTGTCAATCCATTTACGAAAATCGTCTATATACTGTGGTACATCTTTTCCTATAAGATTTATTGGGATAGATTTCCTCGCAGTTTGATTTGTCTTACTTAGTGTGTAGTGTTCATCGAGGTGATCTGCCAATGCTTTAAGTCCATTGTCTTCAACCTCTTGCTTTATCTTAGTACCAGTATCGGCCTTATATTCGTCTTCATGATTCATATAGTACCAGCTTGCCAACCAAAGAACTTTATTAAACTGAGGATGGCGGAATTTCATGGGTACATGCGTAGTCTTTTCAATATTATATATGTCTAACTGAGTTTGCATATTCATCATAGTCAAGTAGTTCCCGCCAATAACTATCGAATCTGCTGGTGTGTAAACGGCATGAATCCATCCACTGGGGATAATAAACACATCTCCCGGTTTCAAAGTCACTTTGAATCCATCACTTGCAACAGTTCGTTTCCCTTTAACTGGTTTCAGGTACTCAGGAAACCACATAAAGTTTTGGTTAGGTTCAAGACACCAGCTAGTGTATAATTGTAGGTTACTAGGGGTTGGAGGAAACATGAGAAATGTCTTGGATCCAGAACAAACAGTGTAATATACTGAAGTGCCCCCGAAATCTATATGGAAATCGGTGAAAGACCCTGCAACTGACATAAGACAGTATTTAGTCACTTGAGGCCTTTCATCGTCAGTCCAGATCTTGTCAATAAGGTCTATTTCCTCCACCATTTTAGGTCGAGTGAATGTCTTCCCCAAACCATCCACCTGACTTATTTCCAATGAAATCACGTTCCTTATTCTATCCCGTCCATCAACAGCCGTCACGAAATAATCTCGCCATTGCTGCATGTTCCATCTGGGTGAGACGCCCTGCTGAGAGAGCACGTCCATTACTTCAACCGGAGTATCACCACCGACTTTGTCTAGAATATAGTCTATTGTAAGTTTATCACGATCCACCGGTAATTTCATGCCCACATCTGCCTCGGGGACGAGAATAGGTCGAGGAAGGTGAGATTGCACCACCTCATCGAATTGCAACTGGCTTCTGACGTCCACTGGGCCCCCAAATTTGCGGTCCACGGGGAAATCGTGAAATTTATGAACATGGGGATGCATAGACTTATCTACAGCGAATACTTCACCATCATTTAATGCCACATAATCAATTTTAACTCTTGATCGTTTCAGCTTTCTGCGATACTCAGATTCCCCAGCTTTTGCAAAACATTTCTTACAGTGATAAGCCAATATTTGATCAATTTCACCGGGAGAAAGACCAACACACTCTCCGTGATACCACAGACCACATACATCACATTGAATCCAAACATCTTCCTTTTCACTATCGCATACCTGGCAGGTGTCACTTAAACCCATAGTTCGCGATAAAGTTTGAAATTTTTCAATTATGCACAGAATATCCAGAGTCATCAGATACAGTAAATTTGATTATCGGAGGTTTTATTCAACTCATGAACAACAACAACTGTTTTTACAAGAATATAAAATCCGTTCTTCACTTGAAAAGCATATTCATTACTATGCCCAAAAACCCTTATCAAAATTCTCCATCCAAGGCCTTATCGAGCAGTCTGAAAAACTATCGAACAGCTACATTTTGAAAAACGCTCAAGACACAGTAGAATATTTGCTTGCTTATAATGCTAGAAGACTTCGAGAATTCAGAAATTTACCGTACCTTGTAGTACTCAATCCATCGGTTGCAGAATCTTATAATGGGTACCTTAAGACCATGTCGTCTTTGATAACTGCTTCGTTGAATCCACCGGCCACATTAGATGAGAATAACAAATTTGCCAATGTTCTTGATGAATTCATAGAAATTCATTCCGATACTCTTCCAGCTCTTTCAAAGGGATTTAATGAGGTATTACATTTGATATCTCCCGAAACCATTAAACAGTTTCTTGATGATCATTTACGAGAGCGAATCAGCATGAGATTAATTGCTCATCAACACATCCAACTTTCAAAAGGGTTGCAAGAGGGCACGTTTGAAAAGGGAGGAAAATATAATGGGGTCATCAAGAACTTGGACATATATTCTGTCATCAAGAAAAATGCCGAGGTGGTCAATGATATTTGTCTCATGAAATACGATCAACTGGTTGAAATAAAAATCGATAATAATTTATACTCTAATAATTACTGGAGCCGGCTGGAACCGGATTTAACTCCTCAAGATAAATCGGATAAAGTTGAATTCCCATACATAGAGTATCATCTAGATTATATGCTTACGGAAATTTTTAAAAATTCCTTCAGAGCTCACATTGAAAATAAGGTTGATCAACCTATACAAGTCACAGTAGCAGTAAGCCATAATCCTTTATATTTAGAAATAAGAATCAGGGATAAGGGAAAAGGAATTCCTCCTGAAACCTTGAAGCATATATTTGACTATTCTTTTTCGACTTTTGAAAGCGGTGAAGGTGAAGCTTACAAGACGCTTAACCAACCACCAGGGTTTGGTGGTAATACAGTTGCTGGAATGGGGTATGGCTTACCATTACTGAAGAATTATATAGAGATATTTAACGATACGATCCCGGATGAGGATGAAAAGCGAGTCAAGGGTCTGTTGACTATACAAAGTTATCATGGATGGGGGACCGACGTGTACTTGAAGACAGTTGGAAGATAATTTGCAGCCATGAGATTGGTTGTATCTTTTTATTCACGAGTACCATATAAAAACCCCCAATACACGCACCTATACACTATAAAGCATATATATTACAACGTACAGACAGTATATACAATATAATATATACCCTACAGTTAATCTAATATATGCACTGTCGTCTATACAGTACAGCGCTCACATTCCCACATTTTCAATCCTCACCTTATCTTGCTTGCACTTTCCGCGAGATGTTGAACACAAACGACCACTATTTGTCTCGACTGCCTCCATTAATGGCTCCACCATTAACTACATTTCCTAATGTGGCTGTTACGGGGTTTGTTCCCGAAAATTCGGTGAAAAACCGTAAAGATGAACTTGATTTATGCCTTGTTAATTCAGACCCAAATGAATGCAATCAGAATTTGTCAAAATACATAAAATACATATCTGAGCAAGATTTAGACCAGGGATCTTCTTATCATAAATTATCGGTGTTGGCGATGAAATTGATTTGTCTGAATTTATTCATTAGAAATTACCATCTATGTATAGGTAAAATTCTTGCTCTAATGACATTATTCACCGATTTACAAAAACAAAAATCTCCCTGTCAAGACGATTCTGTTAAAGAATTTATATGCATTGTATTATTTCTCATTTTAAAATTCAAAAACCTGGAAGGTGAAGACGATGAATACTCTGAATTCAACAGGACAATAGATACTAAAGAATTATTTGACTCATTAAAATCTTTTAGATTGATAACGGTGGTTGCAAATTTTGTCGTGACTCACGTTGAAGATTCTGAAACTTCTTTTGTACTTTTGAAGTTTTGCGGTGATATAATATTTGAGTATCTTTTCCATGTAGAACTTCTCAGTGATGGAGAATTTCATAATCTTGTCACAAGGACTAATCTTATTTCCACCTTAATTGGTGATTTATTGAGAAATAAATCATTTCATGATTATGATATAAATGATTTGGAATGGGAAGATGAGGATAAACTCATTGCTTACGAAGAATTCAAACTTTTATTGCTCATAAATGAACAGTATTTGATGAAGAGTTATTCTTGTCCTACCGTAAGAAATCAAGTGTTTGATGGTTTAATGTGCCAGGATACCAATGAACCATCGGATTCGGTTAATCATAAGATTTCTGGGTTTATGAACTTATTAGTTTATCATATAAATCGTGAGGAGTCCCAAATCATCAAGATCCTTATCTTGAAATTCTTGTATTTGATCTTTACTTCTTCTTATACTTCCAAATTGTACTATTTAAATGATTTGAAGATCCTCATGGACATATTTATTAGAGAGCTTGATGATGTAGATTATTTGGATGCCAAATTTGCCGAGAATAGGATTTTGGTTATTACTTATCTCAAAGTATTGTATCCCATGATGATGTTTTCTCAATTAAATGATTTGAAAGAGGGGTATAGAGTTTCTGATGTAATTAATATGCTTCTGAATATTATTCTGAACATTTCTGCATCTGGAGATTCCCTGCCGTCTCTCAAACAAATATCCGAATTGGCTTCAAGATGTTTGTCTGTCAACTGTCTCAAGAAAAAGAAGAAAATTTTGGGTAACGAACAGGCCAGTTCTTCTTCTTCCTCTTTGAGCTCGATCCCTGGTCCGGGTCATTTGGAAAAGGCGTCATCAACTGATTCGATAGCTAGCTCCTTCACTAGAGTAGCATCGGTTAGAACCAGTACAAGAAACGACTATCATTTGCATACCACTAAACATAATATTTCTACTTCGAAGCTGGATCTTGTAGAAGAAAATAACCATAATATCTTCCAGTCGTTCGACGAAATGAATATCGGATCTGAAGTCCTGAAGCTAGAAAGGAGACAATCAAATATTCTTGACTTACCTCATGAATATCTCAAGGTGGACCTGAAATCTAAATTATCTAATAAAGCCATGAAGAAAGCGGCACCACCACCACCACCACATCATAAACACTTTCAAACACCGCCACCTCAATCGACACTAATGCCTCCCATTATCGAAAGAAGTGCTCGGTCACTTTCTCCCAGTTCAGTTCCCACAGCATCCAGAGTCCCTCCACCACCACCACCTCCTAGAAGAAGACGTTGATAGAAGAACACGTTAATTGTACTATTATTACATTAATCCAAGAGAACACATTAATATTGTACTACTATTACATTAAATTACATAGTTATGTCATCCTTGAATGTCAAGATGTCATCAAACCTAAGACCGTTGATTTCGGTCTTGGTATATATATCTAATTCCTTACTGGCATACGCACCGTCATCATCTTTTGAGTCATTTGTAGCAACCAATATAAGACCTCTTGATTTGATTAGCGGCATCAATTTTGGAACCAATCTCAATAATTCTATAGAGGTAATCAAACCAATTAAATTATTATTGACAGCAAAATTGACAGCATGTTTAATGGATTTTGAAGTTTGTTCTTGATCATTTTCTATAAGTTTATCAGGATCAGTATTTTTTACATGCATATCTGCATCATCTTTGTTCTCATCCATTATATCACTCTCATCGCTCTCATCACTTGAGTCTGGTAATAAAAAGCCATTGGTAGATTTGGCCTCGAATGAATGTGTTTCTTCATTGAAAGAGACACTGCTCATAGCTAAGAATACAGGGAAATTTGGCTGTTTCCAATTCAATATCTTACATATCAATGAGTTTGAAGATATGAATATGATAGATCTGCTTGCACTCTCGTTTGCTCTCAAAGCACGTAAATGGTTGAATATATCATTGAGTGTATAGTCTATGAATGCATTTAAGGTCAGTGAGACACTTGAAGCAAATGGCAAATTACGAATTTCAAATTCTGATGGGAATAGAATCTCAATATTGAGGTTCATTTGATGATCTAATACTTGGAGAACCAACTCTAAGGGCAAGAAGATAATTTTTAAAAGCTTTTGAATGAGATCAACGTCTTCTAACTTCATTTGTGACAAATCTTGTAATACCTTATTATAATCAAACAAATCATCCGTTATCGAAGTCAATTGTTCTAATGATAAGTTTGGTAAGTATAATTCGATATTATCTGTGATTGAGATAGACCAATTAGGACATACTATGGGTGTCCCGTCGTTCAAAAGACATACCTTGATACGTAAGTATTGACCAGATAAGGATGTCGCCGTGACAAAGGTAGGTGCTGCAGAATTTCCGGAGATCAACTCTGCAGTTGATGTCATCAGCTGACTTGCACCTATGGTATTCGAAATAGTGGAAGGGGAAAGGTATGTATTAGGTGAGGAGGCCATTGAAGTCAACATCACGGGGGGTTTTTTGGCTGTATTTGTTGATGATTTCCAGTACGTATCGAACTTTGAAGCCTCAAGTAACACCCCAGCGAATGGATATATGATTTGACAGTTGAACCTTATTTCACCAATATTCTTCAATCTCAAATCAAAAATTGGCAATCTTAAGGAATTGATGCCCGGTGATGATGTATCAAGTTGTGCAAAAGACAATACAGTGGTTTTACCGATGAGCCTAGTACCAAATTTGGGGAAAATCTCGAAATCAATTCGGAAATCATTTAATGAATCAATATCAGTTTGAAAAATACAATTGCTAACCCTTGTTTCATCAGCCGTGGGTAAAATTATGTTTCTAGGAACTATATCTGATATATTGGACGATAAGGTAATTCTTCCTGGTTTTAAATCAGAACTTGAGTTGAAGAGATTTATAAAATTGTTGTTGTTGGGGAACACCAATTCAATTAATACTTTCTGTTCCAAGAAATTATGACCATATCTTCTAAGAGGGATAATAGGCGGTGGTAATTGAAGATCTGGGATTGTGTCTACATTTTTGGTGATCTCGTTAGAATCTTCTGAATCCTCTTCTTCATCCAAAATTGCCAGAGAATTTTCGTGTGTCTCTAAGGTTTTTGCTCTCTTGGTGTGTGGTGATCCACCACTGACGCTATTGATCATGTCAGCTTGTGCTTTGGTTATCGCAGGGTAATGCTCCAACAACTCATTGAGTAGTCGAATGTTCCCTTCCACAACGCAGTAGTACAAAACATTATAACCGTCCTCATCTACAATGTCTACTTTAGCATTATATTTCAAAAGTTCTTGAGTAGTTTTTAGATTTCCCTCCGATGCTGCATAGAACAAAGGTGGCCATTTGTTTAAACTGTCAATATGGTTTATGTCGCTTCCATTTTCTACTAATAGACGAACAAGTAAGTGATGTCCCGATCGAGCCACAACGTGTAACGGCAGTAACCCTTCAACATCCAAGGTATTAATGGCATTTGGACCAGGTCTACCCGCAGTTAAAAGATACTTTACGGTTTCATAATCCCCAATTTTACATGCATAGTTTACTGGGAGATACTGCAATTTCTCATCGTTCATTTCTGGGTAAACATTACAACCACTTTGAACCATTTTTTGGATAACTTCAAAGTTTTGATACTTTATGGCCACTAATAATGGAGACATGGAGTCATTATCCAAAGCATCCAAATGATCCTTTGGGAAATTTTGGAGTAAAATATCTAATAAATCAACCCGGTCACTCTGAGCAGCGTAATGAAGGCAATTTCTTCCATTGAAATCTTTGGCTATTAAACACTCTGTAAGCTCTTTACGAGGAAATTCATCTATAGTCTTCTGAACCAAGAAAAGTCTGGAATGTTTGATCAAGTCGATGGATCTAACAACTTTAACTCCATTATTGATGATGACATTGCTCTCTTGAGTTGAAGAAGTTGGTATAGAACAACATTCATGTAAAAGATTTTTGTTGTTGTTGAAGTTGTCATTCATCTGGGATATTGATATATTGTAGTTGATTTGTTCAAGGAATGTTTGTAAAAAGGTATCTGATATTTTCAAATTGGTAATTGCAAGAAGTAATAAACGGGAGAATTTGAATCTAATAGCGTTCTCATACTCAGTTTGATCTATGCCTTTCGAAGTCTCATGGACTTTATCGATAATCCTAGTGAGTAGCTCCAAATCAGGATCTTTGATGGTTGCAATGTTTACAAAACTGGAATACAATTCGTCAATTTCTCTCGTATAAGAAGACGAATCAGTTCCCTGAGAAGACTTGCCAAGAAGAACAGTTATACTTTCCTTTCGGATGTTTTTTATCAAATCGTTATTCCCTACAGTTGAATTGGAGAAACTATTCTTGGGAGCCTTGGTCAACGAGAAATTACGAATTGGTGACAAATCTCCATCTACGATAGACTCCAAATCAAAAAGTGAACTTGTGACCAAATCACTCAACTCATTTATCTCATCTTTATGGAATACAGGTTGTACGTTCATAGCTGTCAGAATAAACAATTCTCTAGTGTGTGATTTTGATCTTTTATCCCACTTTTTGACCACCTTCAGAAAACCACTCTCATTGAGTAGAATGAATTGCTGTAACCTCAATAAATCTTGGTGAATCTTTTTAAAATTTTGGTACAAGTTCAAGAAAGTGATGGAGTTTTTAAAAGTTGAATTCAAAAAATCTGAATCGGTGGCTTTATTCAGATCTATAATGGTTTTAACATTTGAAAAGAGCTCGTTTTTCGTAACAAGCAATAAGTCTAAAGTTACAGCTAAGTTTGCCTGCTTTTCAAGATAAAATGAATTGACTTTCTCTAATTCTCTCTCAACTTTGAAGAAGAAGGAGGCGTTATTCTCTTTTAAAGTATTCTGCATCTCAATTTGAGTTAATGGAGCCGTTCCTGAAGGCGGGATGGAGAGTTGTTTGATAAGTTTTTTCAATGCCTTGTAATTGATGAAATGGCCTGAATATTCAGGGAGTTCAAGTTGCCTCAGGGCAAGGTACTTACCAAACTTCATGGTGGTTTTCAGTAATTACTCCACGTGCAACTAGTACTGCGATCGCACAAATGCCACGAGCCAGTGCCACGAGCCAGGACCTACCAGTAATTGCAACCAGGAAACGAGGTCGCGAAAGTAGTTACCAGGTTCGAATCCCACAAGCGCAAAGCTTCATCGCGATTGACCCTCAGAGTGGGTGGTGTCTTACCTCTACGTCGTAATCTACGCCTATAATGTCGAATAAATCTTTATTGCTATATTAACTGTTTATTTCTTGTTGGAGACCTTAGCTTCATCGAATACTTCTTTAAATTTATCGGCATTTTCTTTACTTCCAAATCTAATGGCCAAAGTTTGAGCTTCTGGTTCACCTTCAGAAATATCAGCTGTAACACTATACACCCATGATCTATCGGAACCGATATTTGGTTTTAATTCATATTCTGGGGAAACGAAATGGTTAGCACAAATCTTGAGAGTCTTGTCTCTTCTCATGACTAATCTGACTTTCTTGGTTTCCTTATGTTGTAAGAATTTAACATCCCCAGTACCTCTTTCTTTCCATTCTTTGGTATCAGCATGGAATCTGAATAATTTGGCTCTGACTTTGTGTAAGACTTCTTCGTTTTCTTCGTTGGTTTTAACATCAACTTTTTCTAATTGAACTAATGGTTCAAAGTGAACATCAGCTTCTTCTTCTTCGGCAGTCTCTTCAGTTTCTTCCTTCTTTTCTTCTTTCTTTTCTTCTTTTTCTTCTTCGTCCTTTACTTCTTCTTTCTTATCCTTCTTAGCTCCAAACATGGAGAAGACATTAGAAGTTGGAGGTTGAGTTTCTTCAGTTTTTGGTTTAGTATCTTCAGCTGACATGTTTACAATGATCTTAAAATTTTTTTTTTGCGAAGATTTTCGATTCGTGAGCGTCCCTGAGACGATCACCAAAATACACATGAATGATTTTATTATATTATTTAGGGATTATATATATTAGATTAATCATCCATTTCTGATGGTTTGATTAATCCTCCAATTTGCATGTCTTTTTCTCTTTGTAACCTAGTTTGCTCTTGTTTTTCAATTTCTTTATCTTCTGCGAACAAGTAGTCAGTTGCATCTCCTCCAAATTGTTTTATTTGAACCAAGAAATCTCTTAAAGTAGCCTTAAATTTACCTTGTTCTTTATAAACAGTGGTTAAAACACTCAAGAAGTTTACAAGTTGTTCACTTTGTAAATTTTCAAATTCGGATGATAAAAGATGTCCCAAATATTGTTTCAAAAATTCGGAATTTGATGTTCCTTCAGCGGCTTGATCTGGTGTATATAATGGAACCTTGATAACATTATCTTCAACTAAATGAATGAGTTGAGCTAGCAATTGGGATTGATAAGTAAATCCAGATTTATGATCTGGTTGAGTAATAACAAAGAATGTATCTGTAAGAACTTGGAAGTAGAATTTTTGGTAAAATGCTTTGGTGAATTCGGTATCACCCAACTTTTCGACATTTTCAATCAATTCGAGAGTTAAGGACAATCCGTTTTCTTCGACATCTCTATTGTTGTGTTTAAATGCCCAAATGGCAGCATCAATTAAACTTTGGAATGCTTCACCAGATAATTGTAGTAAGCCTTGGAAAGAATGGGAGTTGATTTCCTTTAACAAAACATAAAATTCAACTCTATGTTCAGGATATTCAACAAAGTCATTCTTAATCATATCTAAAGTACACTCGAAAACATGTTGTAAAATCAATACAACTCCTTCCGGTATCATATGTCCTACTTTAGATACAACGGTTGCCATACATTTCAATACTTCGGCATCTCTAGCATCTGGAACGTTATTATGGTAATCTTCTAAAACTGCAGTGAATAATGGTTGGCATAAATCTCTCACAATTTCTTCCAAATTATCAGCCTTATTTATGTAAACTTCAACCATTTTCAAAACCTCCTTTTTGATGGTTCTCAAACCTCTAACTTTTGGAGTTTTCGTGGCAATGATTCCATCTTTAGCAACTGAGTCCGAAATCATTGAACTAACAGCTTTATACAAGTATAACATATCGACAAAAATCAAACCCAATTGGGGATAAAATCCTGGCCCGAGCGCTTTACAGACTGCAACGTTAGTCTTGATAATATTAGCGATAATTTTGACAGTTTCAGTATTACTCAACAATTCTGGATCTCTACCAGCTTGTTGAATAATGGCAGTCCAGGCCATATTTGGCAAGGACATCAAGTCACTTAAAATTTTGTCTCTAGAATCCTTCACATTTTGTGCACTTGCTATTATACCACAAGCTTCATAAAATGTGTGAACTTGTTGAGGTTGCAAATCTTCAGTGATTTGTTGAATATTTCTGATAATTTCATTAATGAAAGGTTCTCTTTCTTGTGGTTGAATTGCAACGAAATGTTTCTTACATTTTGAGGTGATCTTAATAAAGGTATCACAAGCCATGTCTTGGACACCTTCGTGAGTTTCATGCATAAATTCAAACAATTTGTTGACGACAACTTTTAAGAACTTCCAATGAGCCTTTAAAAATCTTGGGTATTGACCAACTATATACATAATGTTGGAAGCAACCACTGCTTTATTATCCTTACCTCTTTTCATTTCAGTTAACGATAATAAATCTTTGATGACAGAAACAACGAATCTTTTTTCCATTTCTTCATTCATTGTACCAGAAATAGATCCAATGGCCCAACATAAAGTATTGATATTTTGCCACGACCATTCACTTTCATCAATTTGTCTTGCTAATTTTTCGTTCATGATCTGTTCTGTGTCAACCACATCTAAGTGGGTCAAGAGCACCAAACATTCTCTCATACTCTTATATAATTGAATTGTATCACTTTCTTTCACAAATTCTCTGACAATTTCACCTTCATCGTTTTCAACAATCAAGACTTCTTCAGGTCTTACCATATTTTCAATTATAACCAATCTTAACTTTGAGAGAATATCGGTATATTTATGTTGTCTCAATGGAAATTTGGCTAAAATGGAAGGATCAGGAGCACCACCACCGCCAATACCATTTCTTAAAGATGAAGAGTAGTTCAATTGCATTAATGGACTTAATTCTTGTTGAGGTAAGTTTTGGATTTCTTCATAAAGTTCTCTAACAAATTGAGACCAGTAATCCAAACAGGTCTTAAACAATTCTCTTTCTTCAATTCTGGATAATTCGATCAAGTAGTATAAACCACTATTTAATAAGTCTCTAAATTCATCGATTTGTTCCAATAATAATAAATTATTGGACAAAAAAGTACACAAGAACATGGCTAAATCTTGTAAGAATGATTGATCATTTGAATTTGCCGTTGAATAAGATTTCTTTAAGTTTGTGGATGGAGGTATAATTTGGAAAATTTGTTCTAAAGCATCTTTATAAAATTCTAAGCAGATTTTTTCATAATTTGAAGAATTTAATGAACTTATTTCGATTAAACATTTTAAACTGATTGATCTGGTATTAATTGGATTTAAAAACTTATTGCATAATAATTTTAATAGATTAGTTTCGAAAATATAATTTCGTGGTACCCAATGGACATATTTCAATAAACAATTTAAGGTTGAAATAAGTAAAGAAGGTTTAGTTGTTTTATCTAAAATTTCATAACATAATTTGAAGATTTCTTCAAATTCTGCTCTCATACTGGTTTTCAAACTTTGACTTTTAGCTTGGGTCATTTGATCTTGAGAATAATCAAATACTTCTTCATTCAATAATTTTAAGATGATCATATTGTTTTCACAAACATTGAAACTGGATCTGGAACTAGCCACGATATCTGGTACAAATTCAGGCCAATTATGAGGCCATTCTTGTTTTAAAATTTGCACTAGAGTTAAATCGATTTTATTAATCAATGGCTTCTCCTTTTGAAAAATTTCATCATCATCACACAAGGCGATGATCATATTAACAATGAAATTTCTGATACCAATTCTTTCATTATCAGGAATTAATTTCCATCTAAATTGAATTAAATTATCTAAACATCTTAAAGCAATAAATTTTGATTGACTGTTATTTGAAGTGGATAAAATTTGATCAGCTTTTTTCCAAGAATCGGGATGATCTTGAAATTGATTTAAAATTTGTTGAGCTTTAACTTGATCAGGACCTGAACCTTTGTATAATGCATCAACAATTTGATCAAATAAATTAATATCTAACTCAGATGAGAGATCTAATATTTGTTCCATGTTATAAACAAATAAAAATTTTATCCTTGCGCGAATGGAGGATATAGAATGATTGGAGTATATAGATGTAGAGTGAATTTAAATTTGTATATTTGTAGTGATTGTGTTAGATGTGGCAGTGATTTGTATGTAGTATGTGGTAGATAGACCGTGTATCAGGACCATGTTGTGGTTCTGGTGTGTTGGTGTATGACAGTATCTCGGAGTAAGAGGTGAGACACTGGTGCTAGGGTCTGTATACTGGCCCAATAGAGTACTGAGACAATGGTACCGTGAAAATGGTACAATGAAAGGCATATTTACAGTGTTTTCTAACGTTACGATAGCTACAGCAATTAACTACAATTAGAGGTACAACTAACTTTTATCGTATATCAACTATTTCTTTACAAATCCAACCCCCTTTTCAATATTCTTTGATAATTGTTCAATGGCTACTTGCAATAATTTCTTTTCATCATCATTAACTTGATTTAAAACATCATATTTAACTTCAACAATTCCTTCTTTACCTAAAACAACTGGTAAAGAGAAAAATGGTAAGCCATTAACTAATTTCTTAGCTTCTGATGCCCCCTTGATAGAATCATCTAAATCTAAAAATGTACATTCTACGACACCTGATTCATTGAATGATTTTAAAATAGATTCTGCCAACTTATAACCAGCATAAGCCATTGACAAGGTTGCTGACCCAGCTCCATTTTTAGCTTGAACAACTTCATCACCTCCAAATTGAACTCTGTGAATTAAAGTAGATTTTTCTTCAGATGATAATTTCTTGTAGTATTCACTAGTTTTACCAATTGAGTATAATGGGACAATGGTTTCACCTGAATGACCTCCAACGACAAAAGTATCGAAATCTGAAGGTTTTGTTTCAGACGAAAACAATTGACTGATAAAAGTATTAGCTCTAACAATATCTAAGGTGGTAACACCAAATAATTTTTTAGGATTATAAACTCCATTCTTCTTCAAGGTTTCAGCGACAATTGGAACGGTCGAATTAACAGGATTTGAGATAATCAACACAAATGCATCAGGAGCGTTTTCAGCAATTCCTTGAGCTAAATCTCTAACAATTGAGGCATTAATATTGAATAAATCATCTCTTGTCATACCTGGCTTTCTTGGAACTCCAGCAGGTATGATTACCAAATTACTTCCCTTTAATGAATTAGCCAATGCAGTTTTATCTTCCTTTGATGAAGGTAAAAAAGATTGAGTCTTTGAATCAGAACAAATATGACCTAAATCAGCGCCAACACCTGGAACGTTAACCACATCGAATAAAGATAATTCGGTAATATTTGAATTTAATTTCAATAATAATGAAAGAGGTTGACCAATACCTCCAGCGGCTCCACAAACTGTAACTTTAACCATTTTAAATAAATATTTTTGTTTTCATAAAATGTGGAATTTCCTCCCTTTATATGGGTTACCCCAGAGAACTGCATTGGATGTGCATATACCAGATGCCCTTTTAGCAAACCCCTCGCACCCACCGGGGGGGTCAGATGCCGGGATTAAACCGGGAGAAATTCGGGTCGAGGGAACATTATAGTAGGTAAATTATAGTTGATCCCCCGGGTGTTTGAAGATGCTTGTGAAAAGTATGAATGTGATTTATTTGAATTATATAATTCATTTTATTTAAAAGGGTGGTTAATGTCCGAGACCGAAAATTTTGCAATTGCCCTGAGGGCATCTGATTTTGTATGCAGTTTTTGCGGGTGCTATTCGGCTAATGGGGAACTATGTGAATAAACTCCGATATTTGTTGGGGTTGAAAGTGGAGTCAATGTGGCGTAATGTACTTTAGTGTAATTGTTGAATTAAACATGTGTATTGTAAATGTAATTTAATGTACAAATTGATTAACATCATTTGTACAATGATTTTGGCTAACTAATACAGGTGCTGTAATTGGGTAATTAGCAGCCAGTTGATGCCAAGCTTATATGCAAGGAGTCGTGTATGCACCCACGGACTCGGACTTTGGTTTGCATATGTCAAGACCTAGGTCTGTTTAAAACCATTTAAAAGGATCTTTCTCGAGTCATTATATTATTAGTCAAAACATACAATATCTCTATCATCTTATTACCCAGAAGCAGGACTTCTTGGTAATGTACCCGGTTTAGAGAATTGGTTAGAGGTGAGTTCGTATGGCATTAGTGCACCAAGTAACTTAGAGAGGTAACAGGCTGAATCACGTCTCACTTGCTCCAAAACATCAATTTTATATAGTTCAAGACTGAGTGTCATAAGTTGCATCGAAGACTGGTACCAAGCTTCCACCACATCCATATATATACCTTTGTCATTTCTTGTTTCAAATGCTCTCCCAGGTGTGGAAGCACTTAAAAAATCGTATGTCCAATAATTAGTAAAGCCCATATGAAACTGATCTGTTGGTGGTGATCCATTGATAGGTGTTTCCCTTGGAACCATTCCGTTCCTTAGCCGATTTTCTCTTACAGACATCATTTTCGACTGGCACATTAGTATATAATTTGTTTCGTCTTTGGAATCAAAATATTGAGTCTTAGTCTTTGGCCCCACTATCCGAAAGGCGAATGACCGAAACATCCCCATTGACCGATGGTAACCAATATGAGCTATGTGAGCATTGGCCTCTATTTTTCTCAAGAATATTATTTCTTTAGTCAAGACAGGCCAACCAATCTTATTGAATTTAAATGTATTTCCTAACAAAAAGTTAAGAAATACTCTTTTTATCTTCAAGTATATTGACGTTTCATGTGGATCCTTTAGTGTCTCGAATCCCTCTTCTATAGTCCAAAGGGAATAAGACTCACGGAGCCTGTTCATTTTGACAGCATCAAAGCATATTTTCAGTGTACTGAATATTCTGAATCTTGAGATCAAACGAAATACTTGATTTCTAAATTCATCAGATCCAATCACCAAGCGCTGAAAGTCGAGCTTGAATTTAAAAGTACTATCTATTTCGGATGGCTTTAATATTCGTGAAATTACAATCGAAACTTCCGTGAACCATTCGTAAGTACGTTTCACAAATTTGTAGTAGTTGCTTTTGGTATCAAAGAATGAAGAGTCACTTGTGGCCCTGTACATTCCCAATAGCTGCCGAGCTCTACCAGTATTGAACTTTGAAATATCGAATTGTGAGTCCATGAAAATGCATTCTGAAGTGCTGGATAGTTTTGACAACGCTACTTCAAACTTATCAAAGATTTCTGAACATATGAGAATTTGAATCCGTTCAATGAGATATTTCAAGCCTATCAATTCTTCTGTATCGACTAAGTGTAATTCTTCATAGTTGAATCCGAGATGACGATCCTCGGGTTCCCAATAGCTAATCCATATATCTTTCATGTACACATCGAAATTCATAAACATTTGAAAAGAACTTGCTTTCTTCTTCGTGAATACGTTATTTGGAATTTTTGAAAGAATCAGCTGAAGTAAGAGATGTACATCATCATGGCACTGTAATCTAATTCCTTCCGAATTATCACCATCTGATAATGTAGCTTCTGAAACAGCCTTGTAATCACAATCAAATTCCACCACCCGGGCAGTCAAGAGAAGGTAACCACATTGTACAAATTTTTGCACGCTCTCAAGGTGTTTGGTATTAAGCCCAGACATATTTTGTATAACTGAGGGTTCCAATAATTTCGTCGTTGTAAATTGTATGCTTTTTCCTGCTGGACTTTCCTAAAAATATTCAAATATGCTCTAATACTCTTACAGTCCCCCTTCATATATATTGTAACGAAATAAATGCTCTGGTGTATCAGAGTATAAGGAGGATCGAAATGATGTCGCTCTACTTACTTACAGCCCTGTCGAATTGTTAGTCTAGATACAAGAAACTTATAATCAATTTTAACACGGCTTTAAACAACTGTAGAGGTTTTAAAGACAATGGTTCCGTATTTCGTGTAGTTCAAAAAGTTTTTAGGCTTTGAACCCGTGGTATTTAGCAGTATTGTCAGGGTTGTTTTTGTGATTTATTTTTTTAACTATACAGAGTACAAATTGGAGTGAAATAATCATGAATTTTAATATTGATTTGTATTCCCAATAGTACCATCTTCTATTATATTAATTATTATTTAAACGATTGGCAGCTCTGTATTCTTCCATGATTTCCTTAATTAAAGAAAGATCATCGTTCATATTACTTAAATTCTCGTCAACTGTTTGAAGTCGAGTAAGGACGGTTGAATCACCCTCATTTTTTGGCTCTGAAGCAGAAATCCTAAGAATCTGAACCCCATCGGCAATTTCATTCACTTTCTGGCTCTCTTCACGACCACAAAACCATTCTTTAACTTTCCAAGAAACACCCACAATAAATAAACCTCCGGCTACACACCCGATAAAATTGTTTGCGTCGTTTAAGGCGACGTGGTCAAGTGGCATTGGTGAAATATACGTAATTAAGACTTATTCCTGTTTGATTTAGTTTTAGTTTCAATGAATGTAGATTAAATAAATCTGTGTTTGTAAAACTGATTTTTTTCGCAGCCGCAAATGGTTGCAAAATGAATTGAGAAACGAGCAAAAGCTGATGGTGAGTCTTTGGAGATTCTTTTGGCTTGATATTTTGCAATATGGAAGATACTATGAGGCTAGGCTTTTACCATGGATATCTATAGGCCATTATTCATTGTAAAAGAATTAATGGTAGCTCACTGACTGTAACCCAATTATTCTTATAGGCCTTTTAGCATTTTGAAAGGGCACTAGAGGTACAGACACCATCTATAATTCCTCTTCAGCCATGTCCTATCTCAAACTCTTAAAACTGCTTCCATATATCTCTGTCTACCCTTTTCTTCGCTAAAAAGCCTGAACATGGAATATAACCGTGGTGACCACCGAATGGTTCGGTCTTAAGCGCATATTTACCCAAACCAGAAACTAAGCCGAACACCTATCTATTGTCTCGGTCTCAATCTCGTGCTTTTCTCGGGGTTTAACCGGAAAAGGGTATCTTCGCACGAAGGCTTTTGGCTGCAAAAATTAATATATAAGCAGCCAATTTTTCTTCAAGCCTTATTCATTGAACTCTCTCATGTCTAGAGTCCCAATTTCAACCAAAGGTTTTGGAACCTTGTCGATGACATGGACTCCAAACCCACCACCATACGAAAAATCCGTTGCAACCTTAAAATACGTCCATGATAAATACGGTGTTAAGTTCTTCAATGGTGGAACATTCTACCATATGAATCCGGAAAAGACCAACTTAAAGTTACTTCAACAGTTTGTGGAAGAAGTTCAAGATGAAGATATTGTTTTTTCTATCAAGGGAGGACTTGGTGTTGGTCTCGCCCCAGATGGGTCAGCAAAGCTGGTAAAAGAGTCAGTTGAATCAGTGGTTAAGCATTTAAAATCCAGTGAAAAAGTACCAAAAGTATTATATGGAATGGCAAGAGTTGATAGGAAATTTCCTTATGAAGACATAGTTGGTTTCATCTATGAGCATGTAAAAAGTGGAGAGATCGATGGGATTGTATTATCTGAAGTTGGTGCTGAGACTATCAAAAAAGCTGTTTCTGCAGCTCCAATTTCTTTGCTTGAAGTTGAACTTTCCTTATTCTCCCAAGATATATTACATAATGGGGTGTTAGCTGAAGCTTCAAAACATAATATTCCAATCGCCGCTTATTCTCCCTTAGGTAGAGGTATTTTGACTGACTTTGCAGCAGAGCATCCAGATTTCTTGAGCAGTATTGATGAAAGTGATCTTAGGAAGGCATTCGGGTTAGACAGATTTACTCCAGAAATCTATGCTTCCAATAAGAAACGACTTGATGATTTACACGAGTATGCTCATAAGAAAGGTATTTCTCTCGAATGCTTAGCTTTAAGTTATGCTGAAAGCCTTTCGGGCCTTGAAAACTTTTTTGGTATTCCAAAAGTCACCCAAATTATTCCCATCCCATCTGGTTCAACAAAGGAGAAGGTTGACAAAAACTTTACAACCATCAAATTGACTAGAGCTGAAATTGATGAAATTCAAAATATCATCTCCAAGACTGAAATCAAAGGTTCGAGGTACAATGACCATGCTGAGCCATTGCTCCACGGTTGATTTTTAGGTACTACCAAATTTAAAACTAATATTTATAATACGGGAATGTGTAAATAGTATATAAATCAATATGAAGAGCTCATTCAAGGGTCATAAATATGTCAGTGTTTCAGGTAAAAAAGGCGTCAAATTCAAGTCAATACAAAGCTATAAGCTCATTCGGCTTTATGTACTAGGCGCTAGCTCGTGAGTATTACCTCATTTTTGACAAGAGACTTAAGAGAGCTATGGGAATGTGTACCATTCACTAATGGTCACCCATTATGCCAATCTTGGCTAGAGACATCAGAAACATCTACACAACATCGTGGTTCCTGAATAAGAGACTGTATATAATCTTCCCAATTAAATTTTCAAAGGTTCCCGGAGAAGCCCTGGTCATGGCTCCCTACCCAATAATGAAGGTTTGGAATGACCAGTAAAGGTCTAGCCTACTGCTTGAATCTGCAAATTTACGTGTCGCTACCAACAATATGGCGGGAATGCTTCGTCTGGGGAGCGGCATGGCGTGAGCGATCTTCAGGTGTCTCAGATTAAACTAGGAGAACCCACAAGCTGAAGTAGCGTGTGAATTATATCTATATAACATCGTTGATGAATACACAGTTAACACGGCAATACAAAGCCACATATCCCACCATTCATATCATCAACAAAACAAGGTCATCGTAAATTGCAACCCCTATTGCACCCCCTATAGCGCCGCCCCTAAATCTAATCGACTATGCAGCAAATCAAGTCGATTTCTTGGAAAATAAACCAAAGCGGACCGGCAAGGGAATTATTTGTCCGTCTCCTCACTCAATCCTAACATTGAATTTTGCAGCCAGTACTCAGTGCGGGACCAAAACGGGAACGGCAAGATCATTTAAGCGCTCCCGCTTGAGATGGTATAGGAACCCACCAGGTTCAAACTATGGCAAAATACTATAAATACTCAAGTAATTCCCTCTAATCCTCTATAAATTAACTAAATAAATATCCATTAATCATCCAATTATGTCTGCTGTCCCAATTGTTACTAAAGGTTTCGGTACCATGTCAATGACCTTGACTGCAACCCCACAACCATTTGAAAAATCCATCGCTACCTTGAAATACGTCTACGATAAATTTGGGGTTAAATTCTTCAATGGTGGTCTCTTCTACCATATTCACCCAGATAAAACTAACATGATGTTACTTCAACAATTTGTCGAAGAAGTCAAAGACGACGACCTTGTTATCTCCATCAAAGGTGGTCTCGGACACGACATGGTCCCAGATGGATCAGCTAAACTGATCAAGGAATCTGTTGAACAATGTGTTAAATTCTTAAAATCTGGTTCAACAAAGCCAAAAGTCTTGTACGAAATGGCAAGAGTTGATCCAAAAACCCCTTATGAGGAAACTATTGGTTACATCTACGATCATGTTAAGAGTGGTGAAATTGATGGTATCTCATTATCTGAAGTTGGACCAGAATCTATCAAAAAAGCCGCTTCTGTTGCTCCAATTTCGGCCATTGAAGTTGAACTTTCTTTGTTCTCTCAAGATATCTTAAACAATGGTATTTTAGCTGAAGCTTCAAAACACAATATTCCAATTATCGCTTACTCTCCATTAGCTAGAGGTATCTTAACTGACCACGCAGCTGAGCATCCAGATTTCATTGGTAGTCTTGGTGAAGGAGATTTCAGAAAGGCTTTTCACTTGGACAGATTCACTCCAGAAATCTTTGATGCTAACAAGAAACGTTTACAAGCTTTATACGATTTTGCTCACAAGAAAGGTGTTTCTCTTGAAGGTTTAGCTATGAGTTACTGTGAAAGTCTTTCAGGACTTGAAGATTTCGCTGGTATTCCAAAGGTTTCTCAAATTATTCCAATCCCATCTGGTTCAACCAAGGAAAAGAATGAAAGAAACTTTTCAACTATTAAATTGTCCAGAGCTGATATCGATGAAATTCAAGAGATTATCGCTAATACTGAAGTTAAGGGTTTGAGATACAATGCTATGGTTGAAGGTATGCTTAATGGTTAGTTAGTTTACGAATATATATCTATATGAATAAAAACCATGCAACGCCAAATTGACAAATTGCATTTTAAGATTTTTGCATTTTAAGATTCTCGCCAATTTAAGGTTTATCAGATTCTCAATACAATATATGAGTAAGTGCTTTTCAGTATGATCAACTTTTATAAATTCTAAAGCATAATACCCAATCAAAATGTTCTTTGTCAGGTATTTGATTCAATTACATAAACTACAAATATACACTCTATTTATCTATTTATTTTTTGTGCCCATTAAATAATTCCATTGGTTCATTTATTGGGCGAACTAGTGCACAAGTCACGACTTTACGAAATCTTATTGTCGCATTTGGGTGCAAAATTAATCCAAAGGGGCAATTGCCATTAATTTTCTTGTCCCCCATCCCCTAAACATCTCCTCTTTAAAATTTTATATTTATTCCCCGTTATTTGTCGCATAACAAAGCTCTAAATCTTCCACCTCACGTGAAGTAGTCTTACACTAACATCATTTACCGTAAATCGCAACATTAGTTCGCGGCCATTCTTATATTGCGATTCTTCAATTACTTTATCATGACGGGAATGTTTAATGATAAGTATACAGATGAAAATCCGGATCTGTACTATGATAGAAGGAACTCTATTGTAAACAGACTTAGAACCTATTCATTGACCGAAGAATCAAATTCCAGATCTAACTTCCATCAACCTGACGCAATCGTTGAACGGTCCCATGAAAATTCCCCCACCATTTCCACAGAAGGGACCCCAGCCCCTGAAATCCCACCCCATAATGTCCCTCAGAAAATAAGGGCACAGCTGCAAGTCCCAGGTACAATGGGGAAAGGTCCAGCACCAAGAAGACCATCAATTGTCCCATTTTATGATTCAGGGTTTGAAGCTCATTCAACATCTGATGTGGTCAATATTGATGAAGATCTGTACCGGGTCGATCAAGCTACTAAAAGACCCGATGAAATAGAAACCAAGGCCAACAAGTTGCATTTGAGACGGAGTTCATACGATGAAAGCTCCTTCAGTAACCCCAGAAAGTTCTATATAGCAGATATAGATGCCACTTTGGAGCAATTATTGGAGAACGAAGATACTGATCACAATCATCAGATTACCATTGAGGATGCGGGTCCCAAGGTCTTGAAGTTGGGTACAATGAACTCCAATGGATTCAAGCAATTCGATGTTAGAGGTACTTATATGCTTTCAAATTTGCTTCAAGAATTGACAATTGCCAGAAGACTTGGGAAGACTCAGATGGTTTTGGATGAGAATAGATTGAATGAGAATCCAGTGTTTAGAATGAAGAGATTGATTTCTACTCAATTTTGGAAACGTTTAACTAGAAGATTGACCAAAGACACCATTGTGGAGATGTCTAAAGATACAAAGATCACTGATGATTATATCGATGAACACGGGAAAAAAGTGGTTAAGCAAGAGACCCATAGAATTTACATTCCTCACAATAGAAAAGATCAATATGAGTATTTTATGTCAATTAAAAGAGGTAATCCAGACGTTGATCTTGATATTAAATACTTACCGGAAATCATTGACGCTAGATTCATCAGATCTATCAATAATAGACCGGGACTTTTGGCGTTACAATCATGGCCTGATAAAAATGATCCAACCAATCTTATTAATGAACCATACGTTGTTCCTGGTGGAAGATTCAATGAGCTCTATGGTTGGGATTCATATATGGAGTCTCTTGGTTTGCTTGTAGATGCAACTGCTGAAAATCCAACCAACTTGGAGTTGTCAAAGGGGATGGCAGAGAATTTTGTTTACGAAATCAATCATTATGGGAAGATCTTGAATGCCAACAGATCTTATTATTTAGGTAGATCACAGCCTCCATTTTTGACTGATATGGCAATTAGGATATTCAATAAGATGATAGAAATAGACCCAAATAATGAAAAGGAAGCTCTTAAATTCTTAGAGAGAGCAGCCCTTGCAGCTGTTAAGGAATATGATACAGTTTGGTGTCGTAAACCAAGATTGGATGAAGAGACGGGATTATCATGCTACCATCCAGAAGGTATTGGTATTCCACCCGAAACTGAATCCTCTCATTTTGTTGAAGTGTTAAAGCCTTACTGTGAAAAATACAACGTTGACCATGATAAATTTGTTGAACTCTACAATTCTGAGGTTGTTTCAGAACCTGAATTGGATGAGTATTTCTTACATGATAGAGCTGTTAGAGAAAGTGGCCATGATACTTCTTATAGATTAGAAGGAGTCGCTGCTCATTTGGCCACTGTAGATTTAAACTCTTTGTTATACAAATATGAGACTGATCTTTCATTTATTATCAAGACATATTTCAATGATAAGCTTTTACGTCATGATGGTAAAGTTGAAAGCAGTGCAATTTGGGATAAGAGAGCCAAGACTAGAAAACTGAATATTACCAAATATCTTTGGAATGAAGAAGATTCGATGTTTTATGATTACAATATCAAATCTAAAAAGCAAACTGGATATGAATCTGCCACCACATTTTGGCCATTATATGCTAAAGCTGCAACAGAAGACCAAGCTGCTAAGTTGGTGAAAAATTCACTTCCAAAATTAGAAGAATTTGGAGGTCTTGCTGCTGGTACTGAGAAATCTCGTGGTCAAGTCAATTTAAATCGTCCAACTAGACAATGGGATTATCCATATGGATGGGCACCTCAACAGATCCTTGCATGGATTGGACTTGATAATTACGGATTTCATGGCCTGGCTCGTAGACTTGTGTACAGGTGGTGTTACCTTATGACCAAAGCATTTGCTGATTATAATGGGGTAGTTGTAGAGAAATATAATGTTGTTGAAGGAGCCACTCCTCATAAGGTCGATGCAGAGTATGGTAATCAAGGAGCAGATTTCAAAGGAGTTGCAACTGAAGGGTTTGGATGGGTCAATGCTAGTTACATCTTTGGATTGACGTTTTTAAATCTTCATGCAATTAGAAATCTTGGTACTTTAACACCACCACAAGTGTTTCTCAAAAACATGCACGAATCACAAAGAGAACTTTATCAATAGAATATATACTAGAATATAAAATTTAAACTGTGGTTAAATGTCTCAAATCTCAAAGGCCATCACACCAATTTCTTGTCAAATAGTCAATTGCGCAAAAACTGAAAAGTTCACTGAGAAGTTCATTCAGCCAATTTGAAAAAATAAACGATAAAATGGCTCAAAGACATATATTACGAAATTTAAAAGTATTTATTCGAACAAATTCAAGTTCTAATAATTCATCTTTTAAAACTGCCGTTGAAACCGCTGAAAAATTAGTACAACCGCAAAATACTAAATTGTTCAACGATCCATTCTCAATTGTCAGTCATGAAATGTCAAGTTTAGCTAAATCTATATCGAATCTTATTGGCTCAGGACATCCAGTTTTGAATAGAGTTTCTTCATATTATTTTGAAGCTGAAGGTAAAAATGTTAGGCCGTTGATAGTATTGCTATTAGCTAAATCTTTACTGAAAATACCCATTGAAAATCGTAATAGAATTCCTATTGATACCCAAGATACAACTGAACAAACTCCATATTCAGGAACCCCAGCTTCAACTTCAATTGCTGGGAAATCTGTCGATGATTCAATTTCTCCATTGAATATTTTATATGGAATTAATCCTAAAGTTATTTTAGATCCTTTAAGTAAACCAATGGATAAATTACCAGAATTTGATGCTATGAATGGAATTTTACCAAAACAAAGAAGGTTGGCTGAAATTGTCGAAATGATTCATACTGCTACTTTATTACATGATGATGTCATTGATTTATCTGATTCAAGAAGAGGTAGACCAAGTGGTAATATTGCATTCACCAATAAAATGGCTATTTTAGCAGGAGATTTCCTTTTAGGTAGAGCCTCCGTTGCAATTGCTAGATTGAGAAATCCTGAAGTTATTGAATTACTTTCAACTACTATTGCCAATTTAGTTGAAGGAGAATTTATGCAATTGAAGAATACCGTTATTGATCAAGATACTGATAAATCAATTGACAATGATGGAGAAATCAAAAAAGTTCCAGAACCTTCAGGTAAAGTACCAACCAAGACTCATGAATATTCAGTTTCAAAACCTCAAGACATTAATCATGAAACTAACGTAGATGCAGCATTTGAATATTATTTACATAAAACTTATTTAAAAACTGCTTCATTGATGTCAAAACTGTCAAGAGCTGCTGCGGTATTGAGTGGAGCTCAAGATGATATCATTGAAAATTGCTATGAATTTGGTAGAAATTTAGGTCTTTGCTTCCAAATAGTTGATGATATGCTTGATTATACATCTAGTGACACGGCATTTGGTAAACCAAGTCAAGCCGATTTAAAATTAGGATTAGCAACTGCACCAATTTTATTTGCTTGGAAGGAAAGACCTGAAATTGGGGAATTAATCGGTAGAAAATTCAGTGAAGAAGGAGATGTTGAATTAGCTAGACGTCAAGTTGAAGAATGCAATGGATTACAAAAGACAAGAGAAATGGCCGAAACTTATTGTAGAAAAGCTTTAGAAAATTTAAGGGTATTACCTGAATCAGACGCTAGAAGTGCATTAGAATTTTTAACAAATTCTGTATTGACTAGAAGTAAATAGTGTAAATAGACCTAGATAAAACACCCAGAGAAATCCGCTCGCCGCACGACCTCATTGGGGGTATAAATTTGGCGCACACCAAAGAAAAAACTTCGTCGCCAGAAGATCAAATTCACAGAACATGTTTCTTGCCTTTTACCAGAAACATCCGGGATTTGTCTTTATTAATGGTGTAAATAATAATTTTTGGCTCACTCTATAGATTGATTTTGATCTTTCAAGCAATCTATTTTCTGGTGAAATTATTTGATATGATTTTTTTTACGATATCAAATTTTTCATTTGAAAGTATATTGATTGACTATTTACATTTGATTTAATCTTAATAAAGATTTCCCATAAAGTTTTATAGAATCTCTTATTTTTATAAAGGATTTATTAGGTCCAGGAATTTGCCCTTTAACAATTATAATTCCTTCTTCTCCATTAGCATATAACACTTCATGATTAAAAGCTGTACAACTTTTACCACCCATTCTACCGGCCATTTTCTTACCTGGTAAAACTCTACCTGGAGTTTGATTACCTCCCATGGCACCATGAGATCTATGAGCTAATGAAACACCATGAGTTGCTCCTAAACCAGCAAACCCCCATCTCTTCATTGGACCTGCGAATCCTTTACCTTTTGTGGTACCAATAACATCAACCAATTGTCCAACTTTAAAATAATCTGCTTTTAATTCTGTTCCTGGAGTTATTAATCCACTTTCATCTCTTACTCTGAATTCAGAAACTTGTTGTTTTGGGGAAATACCTGCTTTTTCATATTTTTTCAATTCTTTAGGTGAAACATTCTTTAATTTATCTACATGACCCAACATAACTGACCAATAACCATCAGTTTCAATGGTTTTATTCAGTACCACTTCACATGAATCTATTTCTATAACGGTGGCAGCGTGTTGTTCTCCACTATCAGTAAACCAAGTTATCATACCTCTTTTTATACCTAACAAACCAGGTCTTGAAAGTAAAGATTTTCTTTGATTTGTGGATTCCATGGAATGATTTACAGATTTAACCGGAGTACGAATACTAGGTATAGCATGTATGGAAGTAAGTTGAGCTGCTCCTCTAGTGAAAATACGAGAGGTGATAATACCTCTACAATGCATGGTCAAGTTGAAAAATTGAATTTGAAAATTTTTATTTTTTTTCACCGCGCTATCACTGGAGTAGTTGTTTGATTATATCGACTATTTACATAACTACTTGATCTTCTTCTCTTTTAATTGGATGGTTTCTCCATCAACAAATATACCTTTACCTTTATATCTTTCTGGTTTTTTGAATTCTCGAATTCTGGCCGCAAATAATTTAACCTGCTGTTTATCAGTACCTTCAATCAACAACCTGGTTGGATTAGGTGAGGTGACTTTCAACCCTTCTGGTACCGTTAATTTAGGGGTATAAGGATAACCCAATTTAAGAGCCACAACCTTCCCATCATCCTCCAATAAGGCTCTGTAACCTGTACCAACAAATCTTAAGATAGCTAAATGACCATCGGTTATACCAATGACATGATTTTGAATCAATGCTCTAGCGGTACCCCACATAGATCTTTGAATTTTATCGGTGGCATCTTTTACTTTGACATAAATGTTTTCTTTATTACTGGAAAGTTTAACAAAACTTGGTAAATTTAATTTTAATACTCCTTTTGGACCTTTGATAACTGCTTGTTGGTCCAAGGTTATAACGTGCTTTCCCTTTGTAAAACTTTTACAGTAATCTGAAGGGATTTGTAAGGTTGAAAATTCCACTCCTTCTGTTAATCTGACAGGTTGTTTACCTATATTGGAGTTACATATACTGGACCCACTAAAGAAACGTTGTCCACTAATTCGTGGAAGCCTGAACATGTTGAGTGAAAATTTTATGCCCTCGCGCAAAATGCAAAAATATTTCATCTCATTGCAATCTCATCTCAATAATGGTCAGAAATTTAAAATATCATGAAAAGAAGTTGTTAAAGAAGGTGGATTTCCTTGATTGGAAACAAGATCAAGGTCATAGAGATACTCAAGTTATGAGAACCTATCATATCCAAAATCGAGAAGATTATCATAAATATAACCGAATTTGTGGTGATATTAGGAAACTTGCGAATAAACTATCTTTATTATCTCCAACTGATCCTTTTAGAATTAAACATGAACAGTTATTATTGGAAAAGCTTTATAATATAGGTATATTGCCTACTAAATCCAAAATTTCTGATTTGGAGAATAAAGTGACGGTTAGTGCTCTTTGTAGGAGAAGAATTGGGGTAGTGATGTGCAGATTAAAGATGGCAGAAACTTTAAAAGACGCAGTTACTTTCGTGGAACAGGGACATGTAAGAGTTGGACCTAATGTAGTGACAGATCCTGCATTTTTGGTGACTCGAAACTTGGAAGATTATCTTACGTGGGTTGATACTTCAAAGATCAAGAAGAATTTACTTAAATATAAGAATAAGATTGATGATTATGATTTAACTTAATGTATACTACCAATAGAATAAACGGCATCCATTATAAGCAACAACTCGATTACTAATATATTAATTTACACTCGCATATGCTACACTCTAAAAATTACTATTCATCATCTTTCTAACATCTTCTTTACTACCACCTGGTACTAAGCTATCATTACTTTGTTGATAGTTTGGATTATAATGATTTGGGGTTTGGTATTGATATCCAGCTCCATTGGCGTATGCATGGTTGTTCCTGTGAACATTGGGTATAGAACCAGCAGGTCTGAATTTTCTTTGTTTAGTGATTTCAGTTACTGGATTTAACATAACGACAGATGATCTGGCCAATTGGGTTGCAGATGGGACACTTGGAATCTTACCCATTCCATTACCATTTTCAAAAACTGGTGATTGTGGACCCGATGGTGAATTTACAGGAGAGGTCCAAACATTATCATTTTCGATTGGAACAAATGGTTGTTTTCCCGGTGGAGATGCAGAATTTGGGGCAGCATTCTTTGTTCTTGGGTGATAATCAGTAAATGTTTGAATAGTTGATTTTCTGAAATCTGATGGATTTGGAAGCTTTTGCAATGGTGGTAAACTTTGAACATGTTGTTGATAAAACTGTTGGAAATTTTGATCTTGTAAATAATAATTGTATTGCTCTTGTGGTGGTAATTGAGGAGCATACTGATAATTATTTTCATATTGTGGTTCATACTGATTATAATCTAATGCATTATGATCGGTATAAATTGATGAAGTAGTTGTCATTCTCTTACTATAATCAGTATCACCTTTTAAATTATTATTAATCTTTAAATATTGATCCATTTCAACTTGTGGTAAAGGTTGTTCAGGATCTGCTTTGAACTCATAAGTTGCATCCATATCAGTTTTGTCAGATTTGACGGAATTCTTTCTCTTGACAGAATTTTCTCTGTCAAAGTATAATTTGTAAACTGACTTCATTCTATTTAATTCCTCCTCTTGTTCTGGAGATAATCCATTATCAAGAGGTTTATCATCGTCATATTCGTCATCATTTTCATCATTTTCATCGTCACTAACATTTTTTAAAAGATTAAATGCTGATATTCTAACTGATTTTCTATCATTATCGTCATTTATATTAGTAGCTGAAGTATTTGCAGTTAATTGTTCTTGCTCTCCATTATTACCCACAGTATTAGTTGCACTTACATTTGCACTTTCACTTGAAAAATCGAAATCTCCTTCAATTTGTTCTTCAACTTGTGCATTATCATTGAATGGGGATGCATTTTCTTCACGTAATACAGATTTAGGTTCGTGTATATCATCGTTATGATCCAACTCATCATTATGATCGCTAAGATCATTGGCTGGATGGTGATCAGTGGTGGTGTTGAAAGAATCATTACTGTCATCTTCAGATTTGGCAATTCGAGGCTCACTTTCATTTTCATAATTGATACTAAATTTAGGTGGACCCTCAACCGATGAAGTATCACTAACTTCTTCAATACCACTATCGCCATTTGTATCATTTATTTCGGTAACAGAGTGATTTGGTATATTCTCGTAATCATCCTTTCTGGTCTCGTATTTCAAATTGGATTTCTGGGGTGAAACACTCATGGCTTTAGAAAGCGGAGCCTGTAAAGTGTTATTATTTGAAATAGAAGAGTTTCTAGTCCTACTAGGCAAATAAGTAGATCCACGTGGAGTCTGACCATAGGCAGGGTATTCACCCAATTGTCTAGCGTATTCATCTAATGATACTTTTGAACCAGTTTGATGCTGATACGGTAACACAAAACTTTCAACGTAACCTTCATTTTTACTACCAGCAATCAGTGCACTAGAAGATTTCATACCATAATTATGTACTGGGAATCTAACACTGTTTCTATTATCGAATGGATCTTCCATTTCGTAACCTTTAAAATTATTTGGGAAATCAGGTAATGCAGTTGCTTCACCATTTTCATCAAAATCTGGATCATGTTCCATATCTTCTTTCTTATTCTTTCTATAATTTCTAAATAAGAAAAATCCTAATACAACAATTACTGCAGCCACTGGTAATGCAACTGCTAAACCAATAGTTAAACCATCTTCAGTTTGAGGTTTTTGACATTCAGCAGAATGAGCTCTTCTACCTGAACAATCATTATCATCTCTTGAATAAAAACGAAACATATTCAATTTCTACAGAAAGCGAGTGAAGTAGTTGAATATGTTTAGTCTGTTGACTGTAAAATTTTCTCGAGCGAAAATGTTTTCGTTGCAGGGCGGATTTTGTACGCGAACGCGTATGTAAACAGCCAAGGATAGGTTCTGCGGATGAGGTTTAGGGGAGCTGATGGGGGGGATAGAGAAGATGGGGGGAGAATCGAGGGTGGGAGTGATAATGGATATGAATTCGGGGGTGATAGATGAAGTGAGAGTTTGAGAGATGTATGACACTTGATTAGTTTAAAGATCATTAGCTTTATAATTTGCGATAAATGCGATATCTGAATCGAGTATCAAACAGCCTTAATTGAGAATGATTTTCCCGACACTTTCCTGATTCGAATTTTTCCTGCGCGCTCACAATAGTTCCGCTGCCCACCCGACCCGTGAGTTTGACGTGCCGCGAGCCTTGACGTGCCAATGAAAATTGACATAATGAGGATGCGTGGCAATACCAGACTCTATGTCTGGCTGCAAATTACACAATAAATATATTAAGTCTATATTACCATACTTGAATTTGATCAAATAATTCTACTCTCTTATCAGAGGCTCCTAAGTTATGAGCCACATATCTTCTCACATCATCATCAATTGACGCATGACAACAGGTGCTGACTGCAAGTGATCCCTTAGCTTCAGAAATCTCAGTACTGATGATTTGGTTAAGATCTGGTCTGCCTTCAACAAAAGTAGCGTGATCTAATCTGGTCTTTAATTCAGCAACAAGATCTTTACCTTCAGCTTCAGATGATTCCTTTTCAGCTTGTTCTTTAGAGTCAGTTTCGGTTTCAGTAGTACTGTCATTCCAGAATTGGTGAACACCTGCTTCACTTCTGGTGATGTAAATTGATAAATCAATATTTGGGTGATTCAATTTAATAATTCTTCGTAGAACCATTCAATTGATTTGAAGTGTCTGATAATCCAAACAAATTTAACATTGGCATTAGTTTGTTTAGCAACTAAATCTCTAGCTTCAGCGTAAAGACCTGGAACACCATTACCAGATGCAATCATAAGGTTACTGTCGTATCTACTTAATGGGTATCTCTTACCGTAAGGTCCCTCAACTGAGACTTTGATCTTAGCTTTTTGTTCCGGTTGATTAGATAAGTACTTCAATAATCCGTGAGTCATACCACCTTTAACTTTCAAGTAGAAAGTGATAGTACCTTTATCTTCAGAGCTTTCAACGATAGTGAAGGGGTGAGATTGCCAGAACATAGTTGGTCTGAAAAAATGAATGTATGCATGAGCACCTGGGAAAGTCTTCCAATATGGAGGTTTAGAAACAGTTACCTTAACGGTTTCGTTAGCTTTTAATTGAACATCTGCAGTTCTAACACCGAAACCAATTAATCTGACAATTCTTACGAATCTATCAAAGGCCCAAACGGCAGCAGCTGCACTGTAGAATTCAGTGTATCCAGGGTCTTCAGTGTGGTACCAGCCACCGACAACAGCAAAAACAGCAAGAAGAATATGAATCAAGAGGAATAATTCATAGTTGTTCTTTCTCAAGGCACTAATGGCTAAGAAACACATTAAAAACATACTAACACAAGCAACCATACCCCATCTAACATAAGCATGAGTATTTCTAAGTTCGTATTTACCAATACCTTTACCATTGTAAGTCATACCAACGGCATGAAGCATAGTTAATAATGTTGCAATTCTAGCCACCCATTTGTGAACAAGAACAAATCTAGAGTAGTGCCATCCGGTAACCAATTGTAAGAAATTGTTTCTACCAGCAAATAAGATTAAAGTTGGCATCAAAAACAAGATTTCCATACCGGTTCTATCAGCAATCTTTCTACCCATTTCAGAAGATTGAATGGCCCAAATGGTATTACCTACATTGTGTTCATAATCAGTAACGTTGAAAGCTAAAACCAAAACTAACCATCCACCAATCATGATACTTTCCCATCTGGTTGGAATGAGAGTTGGAATAAACTTGAAAATATAGAAATATTCACTGTGACGCTTACCGAAAGTAGCAGGAACAGTAATCCAAGATCTGAATTTGTTGGAAAATTTACCACCAAAACTCTTTACGACACCTGGAGTAGCAAATTTCATAAAGTTCCATACACCACTTGCGATTATAACCAAGAACCAGTAAGAGATTAAAACAACACCGAAAATAGAACCATAATTGTAATTTTGGTATCTGTTAACAGTAGATTCAACTCCACGGAACACAAGAGATGAAGAAAGTTCGACTGGTTTATTGTAAATTTCAGTCAAATTGAAAGTT
The DNA here is from genome assembly GCA_030563465.1 of Yamadazyma diddensiae. NCBI lineage: Eukaryota > Fungi > Ascomycota > Pichiomycetes > Serinales > Debaryomycetaceae > Yamadazyma > Yamadazyma diddensiae. Next base: position 201,567 of record JAJMIX010000012.1, read on the forward strand.
GGGTCTGCAGTTTGGTTGACCAAATGTTGAGTTGCATTTTCATAAGCGGCATTGAAATCATCCATGGTGAAATCAGTCTTAGTAGCACAATCTTTAACAAATACATCGATGGCTTTTGTATTATTAGTCAAAGTCAAACAATTAGCGAGAGACCCCAAAGCAGGTTGATTTTCAACATTACAGTAACCTAAAGGATCAGTTTCTTCAAAATATAAGGCTTGTTTTTCAAGAACTGCTTGACAAGCAAGAACTGTCAATTCACTTCTGTGACGGATCATTCTAAATCCACTTGTATAAGTATCTAAACTAGCAGCTGATACAACATTAGCTAAAAATAATGAAAATAAAATGATTAATTTCATCGTGAAAAATATTTAGATTAATCTGATAACTTTGATAAAAAAATCGAAGGGAAAAGCCCGCCTTAAGTACCATTGTAAAATTAAACGGGATTGTCAATTAAACCCGGATCTCAGACCTTTTACTGATGTCAAATCTAGAATGGAAATTAAAATTAACTAGTATGCAAGTTCCAGCCACTCAGAGCTCGTCATTTACCTATACAATTTAGAACAATACCGGCATTTGCTGAAATATTGAATTTAATTTCAGTTTATTAAAAAATAAATTAACTCATTCCGGAAGCGTTTGATGTAAAAAATGTAGCCCCGATCGCCGATCGCCACAGGAGTTTTATTATACTAATTTAAAACTCCATGGATTATATTGAACAGCCTCTGAGTGGCTATAGATATCAACTCCGAGACCCCACAATATAATACATAACGGTTTAGCGAAACATCACCCTTAGTAGATCGAAAGCCACAAAAGATACGTTCGAAACTTTATGTCTCATGCACCCGGAACTTGCGTGAATTTTATCTAATCAATCAAAAAAAATTTTTTTGAAGGAAAAAAAAAGGATTTTCGGAAACTTGACTATGTTCCTCAACTGCCAAGCAATTCTCATCCTGTCAAAAGGAGCGTGCTTTATCTTTTGACATACGAAGGCCAGAGCTACCAATCCCTTACTCCCACTCAATTGTTTTTCCAATATTAATATATCATTTTAAACGTTTAATCCATACGAATATATTCACGTCAATAGCAAAACCGGTCGCTTTTTTTTCAATTCCGGTCGAAACTCAAAAAAATCAAAAAAAAAGAGAAAAAATTTCATAAAAATAGCCAGTAGCAGGGCGACGGTAGCCCCACGTTAAATGTTAAATAATAAATTATAACTATATACTACTCTAAGTAGTCTTCCCAGTAAATATACCTCTCTTTAAAATTACCACATTTGATTTTGATCGAATAATTCAATTCTTGTCGTGGCAGTTGGCAAATTAATTGCAACGGCTTTTCTTACATCATCATCAATAGATGCATGACAACAGGAACTGAATGCAACGGATCCGGTAGCTTGTTGGATTTCCTCAGCGACGATCTGGTTGATATTTGGTCTGTTCTCGTAAAAAGTAACATGAGATAATTTTTGTTTCAAATCTTCCACATTTGTAGTCTTCTCAGGATGCTTTTCGTTCTTGTCTGAATTTTCTTCAGAAATTGAACCTTCAGACCAGAACGGATTAACCTCTAATTCACCTCTAGTAACATAGACGTCTAGACTAATATTTGGATGGTTTAACTTCATTAATTCTTCGTAAAACCATTCGATAGATTTGAACTGTCTTATAATCCAGATAAATTTAATACTGCTATTTTCTTGTTTAGCAGCTAAATCAAGTGCTTCGGCATAAAGACCTGGAATACCATGACCAGATGAGATCATCACATTACGGTCATATCTACTAAGAGACAAATGTCCTCCATATGGTCCTTCAACTGAGATTTTTACTTGAGCTTTTTGGCCTGGTTGATTGACTAAATATTGCATTAATCCATGAGTGAAACCACCTTTGATTTTCATACAGAACGTAATTGTCTTCTCATCTACTGACATAACAGTGAAAGGATGAGATTGCCAGAACATTGTTGGTCTGAAGAATGAAACGAAAGCATGTGCTCCTGGTGAAGCTTTCCACCAAGTTGGTCTTTCCACTGTCACCTTAAGAGTTTCATCAACTTTCAATTCAACAAGGGCACTTCTTACACCGAAGGTCATCATACGAACAAGCCTAACAAATCTATCGAATGCCCATACAACTGCGGCACATGTATAATAGTCTTCAAACACATTTTCTTCACAATGAATCCATCCTCCTACAATTGCAAACACAGCTAAAATGATATGCATAAGAAGGAAAGTTTCGTAGTTGTTCTTTCTAAGAAAACTCATAGCTTGAACACACATGATTATCATGGCAATAAATGCAACATAACCCCATTGGACGTAAGCTCTACTATTTCTGGTTTCATAATTACCGACACCCTTACCGTTGAAAGTAACACCAATAGTATGAAGCATAGTCAATAATGTAACAATTCTTGCAAGCCACTTGTGGATCAAGACAAATCTTGAGTATTTCCATCCAGTAACGTACTGAAGGAAGTTGTTTCTACCAGCAAATAACATCAATGATGGCATCAAGAATAAGATTTGAACTCCAGTTCTATCACAAACTTTTCTACCCATTTCGGCGTAAGTAATGGACCAAATAGTATTGTTTTCGATGTGTTCATAATCAGTTGAATTGAAGACAAGAAACAAAAATAACCACACACCGATCATAATACTTTCCCATCTGGTTGGAATGAGGAAAGGGATTGATTTCATAAAGTAGAAGTAATCATTATGATGCTTATTGAAGGTGGCTGGAACAGTAATCCAACTTCTGAATTTATTAGAGAACTTACCACTAAACTTCTTGACGGAAGATGGGGCAATGTATTTTATGAAAGTCCAAACACCACTTGCAAAAATCAATAAAAACCAGTACGAAGCTAACACGGCACCGTAAATATAACCGTAATTATAATTTTGATATCTACTAACATAAGAGTCAATACCTGCTTGAATGGTTTCGTCAGGAATGATAACAGGTCTATTGTAAATTTCTGTAATGTTGAAATTTGGATCTTCAGTAGCATTAACCAAATAGTTGGTAGCATTTTCGTAAGCAGCATAGAAATCATCAATGGTGAAGTCAGTCTTGGCAGCACAATCAGCAACGAAGGCATCTATGGCGTTAGTACTATTGGCACGATACAAAGCATTGGCGTAGGCTCCTAAAGCTGGTTGATTGTCTTTGTTACACCAACCTAATTCATCGGTTTCCTCAAAATATAAAGCATAATCTTCGAAAAGATTCATAATAGCTCTAGCGGTAAGAGGAGCTCTATGGTATATTCTAGTCCCATCTGTGTAACTTTCAAGAGGAACTAAAGCCATCGCCATATTCGCTAACAAAATGAACAGAATTGCAAATTTCATTGTTTTAATTAGAGATTTTAAGATTTTACAGTACGAGATAATGGTCTAGTTTTATAGGCCGCCAGGCAGAAAAATCCTTTACGGGAAAGGGTTAGGTTTTTCTTAGCATGCATTGATCTTTTAGATTACCAGGAATCCAGGCAATAGGAAGCCTGGAAACTGAAACAATATTCGTTTGGTTATGGGCCCTGGGAGATTATTTCGTTAGCTTGGTGGCTTTGAACAAGGCTTTAAGCACTATTTCTAAAGGCATCGCTTACCAACAGTTTCATTGTGGTACGGAACTGATTAAGAGAGGAGAGATAATTACATGGATGCAGAAAGGTGAGATGTAGTTGTTATATGTCATAATCTTATCTAATCCATCATTTCCTCACAAGAAAAATAAAGACACTTTTCAAGAAAATGTTGCGGTAAACGCCAAGGATGTGCCATTCTTGACAGGCGACCTTGAAATGTTTTAGAGGGGGTGGCTTATTTATTGGATTATCAAATGACTTTATCTCACCGTTAATTCAACGGAAATAATGTGAATCAACTCTGTATTGTCTTGGGGCGAAAGAATTGACTGATTAGAGTTTTTATCCACCAACCTAGGGTAGACTTTTTTCACAACGGACCTATTATGGCCCGCTAGATGCAAGCGCCGAAAGAAAAAATAAAAAATAAAAAAAAAAATCACTCGATTTGATTATCAGATTAATCAGGAGCCTAATTGGTGAAAAATTTAATTAAAAGCCGAGCGTGCTGAGGAATTTTATTGGACATTCGTTTGAGCATACCGTAAACTTTTTTTAGACCAAGATTTGGACCAAGATTTGTATATATCCAAGAAATATAAGTATATAAATGAATGAACGGAAAAACTGACGTTTCGTCAGCCCTTAACCTCCTGCGCTTATTGAATCGGTGGTTATAACCAATGAAATTCTTGTTAGCCAATGACAACTTGTTAAGGCACGTAGAAATACGCAGAGCTCAAGACGGGACAATGCCCAATATGGAAAAATAGAGCTAGCAAATAGGATAAAGATAGAAAATAAGCTAAGAAAATCGAAGCAAACAATTCATTTCAAACGTATAAGAATCATTATATTATAATAGGCTACTTAGTTGCGTCGATGCAAAACCGACTAAAAGGATGCAAAAAAAGTGCAAAGACTTGCAATCAAAAATGCTAAGCAAAATCATATCAGCATTTCAGCAAAACTCTCCTCCAATTCACGCTCGTATTCTTCTAACTCTTTCATAGCTGCCTCCCGCTGCAATTCAATCTCTAATTCTCTCTCTTCATCCAAAAGTTTTTCAAGCTCTACTTCATTCAATGCGCTCTCCTGTTCGAGTCTCAGCTGGGCCTCTTTTGTGTCGCGCTGGTGCCATACTTTTTCGCGTTTTAAGGCCACCACGTCCATGCGGTGCCGCTGTCGCACCTCGTTCATACGGGCAAACTTGTTTCTGGGATTCCCTCGAGCTAAGGTGGGGTGGTGCTTTATAGGTTCATTTTGACTTCGTAATTGTTCTTGTAATGGTTTAAATAAAGAATTGGATCGTTCCTTTTGTTGTACTATCACCCCTTCAATACCTTTCTTAGGATCAGCAGAATTCGTCATCGCATCTAAATTATCAAGTTGTGTAAATAATTATTTTCAGTCGCAGCATGTTTGACGAGACCGACGACCTGCTCATGGCCACTGTAGCTAACACGTTACAATCCATAGCCGAACAAATTATTCCAAAGGAAGTTCAATTACCCAAAAATAATGCTGTTTTACAAGTGAAAGCGGCCCATCTGCTTTTTCCGGAGAATTTTACTCCATTTCTTAATCTCATCTCAAATACTATAGGCTCGCTCTACGAAACTGTAGATGGACCAAACTGGCAGGTCCAGAAAATGTCTGAATTACAAGAAAAAGGTTTAGTATATATATCTTACTCTACGACTCGTGATTTAGTTGCGTTTATGTCCATTAAATTAGTCTTGGATCAAAATATCAAACAACTTTATCTTTACGAGATCCACATTAGTCCTGAGTATCAGGGGAATCGTTTGGGAACTAAGATGATAAATCTGTTGCATACAATTGCTAATGAATTGAACAAATTGGGAGGCTTGTATAGTTGTGAAGCTACTGGACTTACAGTATTTTCCGCAAACCAAAAAGCTTATGAATGGTACAATCTGCTTGGTTACCGATTATCCACAGGATCACCCACAGACAGAAAACTACGTGGTAAAACAATCAGACCAAATTATTATATAATGATACGATATATTTAATGCATTAATATTTATTTTACTTATTTTTGTTCGAGAACATTAACATAACCTCTACGGCCACCTCTTTTCTTTCTCGTGCTAGTTGTACTACCTCCGAGGGAAAGCAAGTCATCCAATCCTGCAGTTGCGAGTGATGGAGGTTTAGGACCAGTAGAGCTAGGACCGGGACCCGAAGTACGAGGACCAGAGCCGTTAGGTCCTGGAGTTGATGTAGTAGGTCCTGGTGATGTCGGACCAGGTGATATAGGTCCTGCTGCCGCACCTGGCACTGGAGCCGAAGGACCTGGTGGAGCTACTGGCCCTGATGGTGCACCAGCAGGAGAGACAAGACCGGGTTCATTGCTTACCGGAGGTTTTCTAGGCACTGGTGTTTCCATGGGAGCCCTGTTTGGTGCAGGACCACCTACAGAGGGAGCAGCAGCTGTCTTCATTTTAGGTGGGGGTGGGGGACCAGCGGGTTTCAATTGTTCTTCCAATGGAATATCTTTATTAATCCATTTTTTGAGTTTCTCATCATAAACAAACTTATTCTGCTCTCCCAATTTAGCACGAATAGGTTTAGGCTTATCATCGTTACCTCTATTCAACCATGATAACCATCTACCTTGACCGTGTCCTTGACCATGGCCTCCTCTAGCATTGGCAGGTTGGGCTTTGTTAGGTTTGGCCTTCTTCTTGGACTCCTCGTTATCTGAATCCTCGTCTTCCTCATCTACAATTGGTATATAATCTTGCACGGTATCATCTTGCACTTCGTATTGCTGATACATGGCTGACTGTTGAGATTGTGATAGCCTGGAGGAAAATAAACCACCACCCATTCCATTAACAACTGAGTTGGCTCTGGTAGTCAAATCTGGAGATCCGGGAATTGGGAAGTTGAATGAGCTGTCCATACCAAAAGCCGGTGGTGGTCTTGTTTGTGGAGGTTGATATGGAGTGAATGCCGACTCTCTTCCGGGTGATTTGGTATTATTCAACATCAATGGGGACCTTTGCTTTTGAACGGCTGGAGGAGAATCTTCTGATATGTCGAATGATTCGTCAACATTGGTCGTTTTAAACAATTTGGCAGGTTCATCTAATCCATTCATTTTAGGTGAGACAATGTGAGCCGGTTCCATTTCAGGGGTCGAAGAGGTTACAACATCTGCAGCCTGTTCCACCTTGGTTTGTGCCTCAGGTGCTTTTCCGTAGCTGAACATGTCACCCTTCATTTCAGGGGCCACGAATGGTTGAGCTGAGGGATTAGCATACTTCGAAGTTCCACTTTGGCGTTTACTAGTTGAGCCAGGAGCATAAGGATTAGCTCTAGGCTTTCTGATAACGCTGGTCTTTGGTGGCGGAGGGACAGCAGCTGATTTAGGTGGTGGAGGTTTACTGGGAGTTTGATCAGTGACATCGTCAACTTCTTCCACGTTAGGTTCTGCCTTTTGAGGAGTTTCATCAGATTTGATGTCTATCTGGAAATCTTCAGCTTGAGGAGGTTGGTAACTGTGAATTGTCGACTGAGATTCAGCAGGTTCGAGTTTTGGTGGAATTGGAATTTCTGATTCTGGGACTGTTGCCACAACCTCGCTTTCTCTTCTCTCGGGTTTAAATTCGGCAGGATAATCCATACTAACATCACTTTGAACTGAAGGAGATTTTGTGGCACTATCATCTGGCTTCTCAAAATTAACTGCCAAAGAAGCATGTGTGGATCCTGGAGTTTGTATTGAATTAGATGCCGGCGCATATGGACCACTAGGGTGAGGACGGATTGAGATATGAGAAGACAATGACAGATTTGAAGCAGCAGCAGCGGAATTTTGGTACGGTCTTCCTGATTGCCTTGAAGCGGACACCACTGAGGAGCCCCCCGGAGCATATTTGCTAGCAGATTTGGCTAATGGAGGAGGTGCTACTATGCTATTACTTGCTAAGCCAGACTCCTGAGAAGAAGCATACCGGGGATTTGTATATGGGGAGGCAGCCGGAATTTGACTAGGAGCAGTGAATGCACCTTGGTTCTGAGATGGTGAAAATGCAAATACCGAATTACTATCGAGATTTTCTTGAAGCGGTGTTCTAACCAGAGGTTGCGGAAAACCCTGAGTCAGACCAACTGAAGAGCCATACTTGCCATTAGAGGAACCATATTTGAGTCCAGAAAGAGATGGTGGTTGCACTTGATCTTTTCCAAGAACCGGATTAATGTACAGCATGGATGGCTGTGATTGCAATGGAGGCATATTGGAAGTAGCAGTGAAGTCCAAGACCGAGTTGGTTCTAGAGACAGAAGGGCTAAACTTGCTGAACACACCCCCGTGTTCATTGGGCTTCGATGCTTCTTCACCACCAATAAACTTATCTAAATGACCCCACATTTTATCGAGGTTAACCTTGCTAATCTTGCTTCCAAACCAGCCAGAATCACTGGACTCTGCGTCTGAGATTCTCATCAAAAGTTTACGTAATTCAGTGATCATTTCAGGACTAACGTAAGGGTTTCTGTTCCCACCTTTTAATATGTTACCCACATAGTCACAGTACTTTTGAGCACCAGAACCCGCACCATAATCAGCCAAAACTTGGGCATGCTTCAATTTGAGCGGTAAGAGATGAGGGAAACCACTAAAAGACGAGGAAGCCCCTGAAGCCAAGTAAGCAACGTATTCATAAATTTCTGAGTAGATACCACTGGTTGTATAACCTCCAACGTAAGAAAATGAATCATTAGGAGCAATGCTTAAAGGTGTTCCAGATAACATGAAACAAATATCAGACGCTATTCCGTTATTTATGGATTTTAAGAATTTTCCAAAATCGTGGAAAAACTGTAACCCAGCAGGATTCTCATTAACCAAAATAATGGCAACAAACTCAGCCCAGTGATTGGAAAACCATTCACCTTCAGCAGGAACATTTTTGAAGTCTTCTATAACATCTTTAGAGTTACCTGCAATGATTTTTAACACCAATGGCATCATATGATGGACTTTGTTGTTGGATTTGTGAAAAGGAAATGAGATTCTGGCATAGTCGCTGGCAACCTTATTGAAAGTGTCTTTACTGGTTGCCATACCAAGAACCAAGGCCATGGCCCAGTCCCCTTTAGTTATGGAGAATTGGACTGCCTCTTCCATTTTCCCGAGCTGTATTAACAGAAATACATAATTCACGCCAGACTGGTCAAGTCTATAAGCGTTAGGGGAAACTCCCAGTGAAGTCATAGCTTCCGGGATTGGTGCTGTATAAGTAAGTGTAGGATTCAAATTGTTACTTACTTCTTTCGAGAAGCCCTCAGCCTTTATATCTCCATCAAATTTGACTAAAGACAACAAAACCTTGTTCAATAAAATTTCATCAATTTTTGTAGGATCATTCAACAGTTGTAAGAATTCGATGTTGGTCTCTAACCATTTCTCTAAGTCCTTCTTCTTACTCTTATTCCTAGGAAGAGGCCCTGGGAAAGCAGTCAATGTCTCTTTGTCCTTGAACATAGAATCACATGATTTGATTTGCACATTTCCAACCCCAGAGTGGAAGTTGGTGTTCACGGTAGCCGGAATCAAATAAGTTACGTTGGTAGAATTTGTCCAGTTGAAAATTGGGAATTGTCTTTCCAAAAGTGCCGCTGGATTTTGAACCTTACCGACAGATTGAGCTCTAGCTCTTCCATAAAGACCAGTTTTAGGATTAGAAACCCCCCTAGCTCTTATTGGAGCTGGATGGGGCCCATTGTGGCTGGCCTGAGCAGGCACAATTGGACCTATCGGACCGACTGGACCCACTGGACCTACTGGTCCAGGGAGAGAGTGCTGAAATTGAGGTACAGCCGCTATGCTTGCAGGAGAAAGTCCTTCATTCGGTTGTGTTAGCCCATTTTCTGCAACAACAGTTGGAGTCAAAGCTGGAGCGTATGGGTTATGTTCTTTGCCTTTACCTCCAATTAAAGAATTTGTTCTCGAATGAGCTCTATTATAATTACTAGGGGCATAAGGACCTGAGTTTGGGACATAAGGGCTATTTTGCGAATTACCGCTGGTAGTCTTGACAAGGTTCGTATTGATATTAGGAGTGTTGTTTGAAACCTTTCTTGGTGCTTTAGGTGCAATTACTCCTACTGGTCCAGAAGCTGGAGGTACATGATTTGAAGGGGCTACTTTGGCATATGGATTCGTAGGTCTTGAGAACAGAGCTTGAGGAGAGTTTCTCTGTAAGACCGGTGATTGCCCTGTTGCTGTTGGAACCACAGGAACAGCATTTTTAGCAGCTGGAGTAGGGATTTTTGCTGGTTTCTTAGTAGCTTTTGATGGCATTGGTAGTGGTAACTCTTCAAAGAATGAAGATTTACTTGCATTAGAAGATGGAGCTGCATTAGCGATATTTGGAGAAGAGCTCAGGGATACAGGGAGGCCACCAGCCTTAGGGGGAGGCCCACTAGTTTTCGATGGTGCGTACAAAGATGGTGGTGGTGCAGTACCAGATAATCCAGCTGGAGGTGGTGCATAAGCAGAAACGGGAGGTACGGGACCTGGTGCAGGGATTGGGGCATAAGCAGAAGGTGGTACGGACCCTGGTGCAGAGCTTGGAGGAATAGAAGTTGAGGAAGATGAGCGATTGCCTGGAACCGGCATAGGCCCCGCAGAATTCTCCTTTGATGGGGCATACTTGGTTCTAGCAGCAGGCTTTATCTTTGTTGTTACCAAATCAGCTGGGAAATCGTAAGCATCATTCTTCTTTTTCTGCTGCTCTAATGCAATGTTATATGACAGGTTCAGTGGTTTTGCAGCCGATTGAATATTGTCACCATACAGAGGGTATAAAGGACCTTTTGGGGCCCCAGGGACCAGTGCCTGGGACAGGGGAAGATAAGACTTGGCTCGAGGTGGAGATTTGACGGGGACTTGTGGTGTATCATCTAAAAAGTCATCATCTAAGAGTAGATCGTCGTCATCTAAGAAATCCAAGCTCTTTTTTTGTACCAATTCATTGGTTTCAGTTACATTGTCTGAACTGGGTGCTGCAATAGTTTGAGTCTCAGGAACAGCCACTGCCTCGGAAACGGGTTGTGGAAGTCCTGACACTTCCGGCTCCTCAGAGACATCCACAGGCTTCTCAGAAGGCGCTTCAGGGACCTCGTCTTCAAGTAAAGCGTCATCACCAAAGAGGTCATCCAACTTTTTATCTTCTTTTACATCAAGCAGTTCTTCTTCAGCAGTTATATCTAAAGATTGGCTCACTACAGGAGATGGCTCTTTTGCAAGATTCTCAAAGAACAGTGCTGTGGCCTCTTCATCTGACTGTAATTTATCTGAGCTAGCTTGAATATGCGATTCTGTGTTTAGCTCTTGAGGAGATTCAGTTGGAGGCTCAACAGTGGTAGTCACAAGGGGAACAGCATGGGATTCAACGTCTTGATGCGACTCCACATTACTTTCCCATGGTGAGTTTTCTTGTTCACTTTCCCATGGTAAATCCGCCTTTTCGTTAGCTTCGGTGGCCTCCCACGGTAAGTCTGTCTTTTCATGTGCCTCCCACGGCAATTCATGTGACACAGATGGAGCTTCTTCAGCGACTGGTTCAGCTTCAGTTTGAGATGATTCCCAAGGTAAATTAGATTCTGGTGCCACATCAGATTCCCAGGGTAATTTCTCAGTTTGATCCGATGATTGATGTTGCAGGGGTTGATGTGAGACGGTCTCTGGTTCCACGGCTGGCTCCACGGTCTCAGACCCATTGTGTGCCTCATCGTTAACTTCCGCAGCTTCTGGCCCGGTCTCAACAGGCTCAACTGGCTGTGTCTCAGACTGTGGCACCGTGCCCAGCTGAGTCTCCCACGGAAGTTCTGACCCAGTTTCAGATTCCCATGGAAGCCCCGTGGTGTGTGAAGACCCAAGGTCATTTTCAGGCTTCAATTGATCCCTATTAGGACTGAAATCATTATGATGATCAGCATCTAATCCCATCTCTGATAACACTTCCTTTTGGCTTTTTTCCCCAATAAGCGTAGGTAAGTTTTCATCTTCTTCAACTGGTTGTTCCGGCTCATCTGGTTGGTCAATTGGATCAGTTGGAGTATCAAGAAGTACATCATCTGTTACCAACGATAGTCTTCTATTTCTCATTTGCGCTGGATCATGATCAGCCTCTGAAATTTCATTGGTAGCAGTATGTGGTGATCCAGATACATGCTGAGTATCTGAATCGTTATGAGTATCATGATCTTTATTCATTGTAAGATTCAATCAATATATCACACCTGTATTGTTAAGTATGAAGTTGATCTTGAAAACAAATTTCGTCGGGTCGCGATTGACTGCAAAAAGAGCGGACTGGTGATTGCAACTATGACGAGACAAGACAACGAAGTCGTCACTATGGCACTGTTCGATGGCCCTATGATACTCTACGATACTCTACGTGGCTCCATGTGGCTCTTCTTATTTCTACATTATACATTAAAAAATATCATTTTCATAAGGACAATTTAAACTACTATGACCTTCACGTTCACAAAGTCCACACCAGTTATCTCTTCCAGCGCTGGGGTCAATTTCAATTTCTGGTTTGTAAATTGGCACTGAATTTATTGATATGGCATCATGACTATAATCGCTAATTTTACTACCATCACTTATTTTACTAGCGTTATCAGTGAATTTACTCCCTTCACTAAATTTACTGGCATTATCACTAAATCTACCCTCACTTAGCCTTTTATCGCTAAATTTACCAACATTACCTTCTAGTGCCCTTTCTAATCTAGTTTGTAATTTCTCATTCTCTTTCTGTAATCTTTGAACCTCTTCCAGTTTAAAGAAAACTTCATTGTTGTGTAATCTAACCATTTCGTCAATATTGTCTTGAAGCTCAGTGAGTTCTTCAAATGTTGGTCTAGTGTCTAATTCATGACGAAGCTTTTCGATTTCTTCCTTATAAGTCACTTCATTCATGGCTGCCGTATCATTTATGTTTAAAGTATCAATCTCCTTGACTATTGATGCCTCGAGTTTTTCTTCAAGCTGTTTAATCACCTTGTCTTTTTCGAGTTTCTCCAATTCAAGTGACTCGATTGTTTGATCTTTGTCATCAGTAGTTTGTAATTGTTTAAGTTTTTGCTTTTGTGTAGCAACAGTTTGATTGGTTTTATCCAATTGTTGTTGCAATGCTTGGATCTCTTGATCTTTGAAGAACATATCTTCCTGTAATTCCTTCATTTTTGCATCGTCACCAGTATCAATTTGTTTGACTTTATTGTCCAAAGAGTCTTCCAACTCCAAGATCTCTTTATCCTTGGTACTCAATTGGTCTTTAAGATCGGTAATGGTATCATGTAATTTAGTTAATTCTGAATTCCTATCTTCGAGCTTTTCAAATGAATGTCTCCTTTCGAGCTCTTTCTGTAATTCTACGTTCTCATTCTCAAGGGTTTCACATCTGGATTTGTAGTGATGTAGATTTTCAATTTCAGCTTCTAATTTAAGGATTTTTTGATCAAAATCATTCAGATTCTCATTGGGGAATTTCCGAATTTCAACTAATTGAGTTGATAATGATTCAATTTCTTTCTGTTGTTCCAAGATCTTCTTATTCAAGTCCTTCGATTGGTCACTTGAGAATTTCAATTCAAGCTCGGCGATTTGGGCCTTGTAACTATTCTCAATCTCATTCTTCTCTTCATTCACTTGTTCAAGTTTTCTTTCAACAGCCTTCAATTCATCATCGTTGTTTTTGGCACTCACAGCCTTTTGAAGTTCTCGGATTTTACTCTCATAATAACTCTCATTGGCCTCATAAGTATTGACCATTATATCAAGATTCTGTCTCCAATCTTCACGAGCCAGTTCAAATTCGTTCCTAATCTTCAATATCTTACGATCTCTATCATCCAAATCATTTTCATATTGCTTCAATATTGGTTGCAATTCCTGAACTGTATCACGTAATTCCTTCAATATCGATAATTTTTCATTCATTTCTCGTTCAGATTTCTCGTATTTACATCTTAAATCATATAACTCTTGCTCAACGTGACTAACAGATGAATTACTTAAGCGTTTGGTGACACCCTCGTTGTATGAAGTGCTGCGATAATTGATAGAGTTCAAAACAGGACTACGACTAAAAGAACTTAAACTTGAAGTACGAGACCTTTCCCCTAGTGTTTGTCGTTTTCCCACCGTTAAAATTGGCGACAGATTATTATACCTCGTTTTCAGAATATCTGCCGAGTATGGCCTGGTTTGAGGGGTTGGTGATACCACTGCCACGGGACTTACTACCGGGACTTCAGCGTCTAAAGCATCATTATTAAAGGCAAGATTAACTTCACTTATCATATCTCTTGTGAAATCTATATCAGGATTAACGGCCTTTAACCGTTCAAACGGTAAGAAAAGACCTGATAATGGTTGTTGAACTTCAAAGTATTTGAATCCTTCGACATCACCACTGTTTTTACCTCGCGTTAAGGCGATGGGACCTAACAATTCGATACCGGCGAAAATTCCTGATTTACCATGAATTGAACCTTGATACCTTAAAATCCCTTTACCTCTAGTTCCTGGAACATTTACTTGATTACCAATTGATTCAGGCATAAATGAGGAAAAAATTCTCCAAATTTAACTTTTGATAGTTGCAAAGACAAATTATTCAACCTTGTCTATTATGATTTTTTGCGACAATGCCACAAACCAGTGATGAGAGCCGCAGATAATTAGACGACGAAATGTTTACAATTGTTAGCGTGTAAAACTCGGTTTCACTAAAAAATGTTTTATTATTCTATATAAATCATAAGCTTTTGACTGTGATTTTATTAGCTGATGCACAATGAGTTTTACTGAGATTTATCCGATGCGCTATTGACATGGAGTTCACGGCCGGGCTCGTGGTGGCTACCACCAATTGTTTGGATTCCTCCGCCCCAATTTGCTGCGAAAGCTTGTCAATTGTTTGCTGTTTATCAGTTATGAATTTATTGATTTGACTCATCATTGACATTAAATTATCTTTCGTGACACTTCCTGATCTGACTTCAGCTTTTAATGAAATAAGCTTCTTTATTAATTTATCTTTCCTGTCTTCAACCTCTCTCACTCTTTGACGTAAGCTGTTTTGTAATACCCAATTACGATAATCTAATGGGCTGTTTATATGGGCTTGTGGTTTATCTTTTACGAGCTTCAATGCAGTGATGGAATTATCAACTAAATGCCTAAGTTTTTGCATTTCAATGGTTTGGTCTCGAGCTTCTTGCATTAATTGATTTTGTTGTTTGATTCTTTCAAGAGATTCAGTAGTTTCTTTGGCATTTTCTTTGAACAACCCCGAAATCTCAGAAATCATACCGAGTCTCAATTGTTCGTTAGAGAAAAGTACAACATCTTCTATGTCCAAATCGGTGATTTGTTCGTTATCGTTAATTAAATCTTCGAGGTACCCACAATTAGTTTGAAGAATCTCCGCTTCTCCATGTATTTGATTCAAAATTTCGTTGAGTTTGGATGTGATTCCATCTTTACTTGATTCAATAGGTTTAGTAAAGCCTGCAAAGTAGAGATATTCGGGGTCTTCAACTGGTGGGATACCATCTGAACCAGTTTCAATCTCTGAATCACTTGAGTACTCATCATTAATTTCTGCGGCTGCTAATGCCTCCTCTACCTGCTTCTGTTCGAGTCTGTTCGATTCGGTTTCACTTGCTTCATTTTCCGATGCACTTTCAGACTCATTCTCTTCGTGGACTGATTCATTCAATTCTTCCACGCTTGAATTTTCTTCGGGATCAAAAGAATTAGAAGAGACTCCTTTTTGTGTCGGTTCTTCTGGAACTTCAATGTTTGCAGATGATTTAGGCCCTTCTTTCTTAGTGTAGCCGGCGAATGGTGATTCTTCTTTCTTGCCAAATCCAGCAAATGGTGATTCTTCTTTCTTGCCAAATCCAACAGATGGTGACTCTTCTTTTTTGCCAAATCCCGCAAATGGTGATGGCTTATCTTCTTCTTTCTTGGGATCCTCTTTTTTGCCGAAACTTGCAAATGGTGATGGTTTATCTTCTTGTTTTTTGCCAAATCCGGCAAATGGTGATTCGTCTTTTTTACCAAAGCTTGCGAATGGTGATTCTTCCTTTTTACCAAGATTTGCAAATGGTGATTCCTCCTTTTTACCAAGATTTGCAAATGGTGACAGTTTAGATTCTTCCTTCTTTTCTACAGATGAAGGCTCCTTTGTTTCGTCTTTTTTACCGAATCCTGCAAAAGGTGATGCCTTGTTCTCCTTATTGCCAAAACTTGCAAACGGAGACAGCTCCTTCTCGCCAAATCCTGAAAAAGGCGATTCTTTTTTCTGGCCAGAAACTGAAAACAGTTCTTTAGATTGACTTTCAAATCCAGTGAAAGCAGTGGTCTTTTTGTCGGTCCCTTCGGCCTCTGGTTTCTTTCCGAAACTTGCAAATAGCGATTCGGATTTCGTTTCTTTTCCAAGACTTTCAAATGTGAGCTTACTTTTTCCTGTGTCAAATAACGAGTTTCCCACGGATTCTTTCTCTGAAGCAGAACTTTCACCAGGAAGAGTGGATCCAAAACCTTTTGAGAAGTCATCAAATACGGACTTTGGCTCTTCTGCGGATTTTGGTGTATTGTTAGCAAACCCGCCAAAAGTTGACTTAGGCTGGGAAGTTCCAGAGTCTTGTTTAGAGAGAGAAGCAAATGGTGAGTTCAGTTTACTTTCTCCAAACACTGATTCTTGTTTGGTAGAACCAAACACGTTTTCCTGTTTGGAGGAACCGAAGAGAGAAGTTTTGGACTCACTGCTTTGGTTAGAGCCGAAGACATCGTCTTTCTTGGAACCAAAAACGTCTTCCTTTTTACCCCCTCCAAATCCTGATCCACCAAAACCTCCTGATGCATAATTACCAAACCCTGAACCAGAAGCGGTGGCTGCAGGTTTACTGGATCCAGACCCAAATCCGGATCCAAAGCTAGATGAGCCAAAGGCAGGTTTTGCAGCACCAAAACTCGTTGAGCCAAAAGCTGGTTTATCTGAGCCGAAACTGGTTGATCCAAAAGCAGGTTTGTCAGGATTGCCGAAGCTGCTGGATCCAAATGCTGGTTTGTTGGATCCAAAGCCGCTCGATCCAAAAGCTGGTTTATCGGTTGGTTGTTTATCAGAACCAAATCCAACAGACCCAAAAGCAGGCTTATTTTCCGCTTTAGCTGGTACTTCTGAAGTCTTAGATCTGAAGGTAGACTCACCGAAAGCTGCGGTAGGTCCCGTTGAAGTTTTCGTGTCTTCTTCAGCTTCAAAAGCACTAATGGCCTTGGTGGGGCCATCCAATGACGCACTGCCATCCTTGACGGCCCCTACATCAAATACCCACCACGAAAGAAGTTGAAATTCGTTTGTGTATACCCAAAGTTTAGGCAACCCGGTGGCAGACTCCAACGACGGGGTGACATCATCAACCTTTACACCCTTATTAGAAATATCGATTGCCAATCCCACAGGAGAGAGATCATCACCATCCTCATTCATGGGAAAAGTCACCACGTACTGGTCGTCAGCTGGCATCAACACATTCAACTCATCTTTGGAATAAAGCGTACTGACATCTGTTGCCAAGCCCGAAGTTACAAATTCGTAAGTTTCATTTCCTATCCAATTCTTCAAACTGGCACAATAATAATGGTTTTGTCTCTCAATTGATGCAAAGGCAATAGCTACATCGACTTCCTCAAATTCCTCCTTCTCCAAATTTACAATAAACGCTTTATACATGCTCTCGTCGTCTTCTTTATATGAAAAACCCACAAACAACGACTTCGAATCTACAGCTTGAAGAAAGCATGGTTTCACATCATCTCCATCAATCTCAGGGTATGCAATTTGCTGTCGTGTTGTACCATCTTTATAAGAGCAAAGTTGGTCATTACAGAGGTACACTACAGTACCATCGACCGACCAGTTTCCAACCACACCGGTACCAATTGAGGCCCCATCGACGGTCCAGCTGCCACCATCTTCAACCAATAATTTCTGGTTCAAAGGGTTGGGATAAATACTGACCATGTGATCAAATTCGACCGTCACCTCATATGTACTGATGTCTACAGCTTTCACGGCAGAAGATCCCACCACCAACACCTGTTTCTCGCCACGAGTATACATCACTTGATACACGGTACCACAGTCGATATCGATGGTTTTGGCGGTGGATATATCATTGTTGTTCAAATCAGTTAGCGAGCCAAGTTTGATAATCTTGGTGTCAGAACAAACATATGTGTTTGAGATATTGCCAATGGCAAATAATTCAAGTTTATAGGGAAGTGAATCGAAATCAATGGTATTGTCAAAAACTTTCAATCCAAGTTCATCCCCTGCTTGACTGAAACCAAAGTTTTCTGATACTAACTCCATCGTTGATTTTTTCGGATGCGCATCTGAGCACTATATAGAAGTAGTATAGTGAGAGCGATGGATGAGATTTTGTATATATGGTGTGGTGTTGTAGTGGATTGTGTATGTGTTCCTGTAGTATCTGCTGTGATGTCTGGTTTTTTGCTGATTTGCTAATTTGCTAATTCGCTAATTTGCTAACGGCAGGAGGTGTCGTGGTATGCATTGTGATCTCTCTGTGAATAGTAGTATACGCAGAATTAGTGAGACGTGGTACGCAAGTCCGGGGAGAATTCTCAGAGTTGTGAAGGCTGATGGCTACTGTGATCTCATTACTGTCCTAGCTACGAACACCAAGGCCATTGTCTTGTTAGACTAGCCATTATATTAGATTCACTCGAACAACGGTTCTGGGGTGAGGCCATATCTTGTTACCATTTCCTGTGTTCCTCTTATCCCTTGAACACAGTTAATTTCAACCGCATTCACCTCTGTTTCGGTACTTGTAATTCTCTAACCTGCCCCACTAGAAATTATTCTGACGTAAGTGAAATATTTGCGGGGCAATGGTGGGGTACAGCGTCCATATCAAGGCCCTCATTGCTGGTCGCAAATATGCCTTCCCAAACCTACAAGTATGTACTTCAGCCTATCGCCCGTATCTACTAACAATCAAGACAAGTTCTCGTAACTGGTGGAACAGGTTTCATCGGTGCTCATATAGTCGATAACCTCTTAAATTTAGGTATTAGAGTTAAACTTGCAACTCGGTCAACGTCAAAAGCTCAGAAGTTCATTCAAGCTAGACCACATGTAGAGAATTTGATTGAAGTAGTTGAAATTGAAGATTTCACTCGTATGGAGACATCGAGAAATCCATTCACGCGTGCCGTAAAAGATGTTGATGGGATAATCCATGCCGCAAGTCCATTAGACTACTCAGTTAGTGATGTGGAAAATGATCTTATCAGACCGGCAATTGAAGGTGTAAGAATGGTTTTTCAGGCAGCCAGTAAGGAGCCTCGAGTAAAACGTATTGTTCTCACGTCATCTTTTGCTTCGGTGATGGACGACTCACGGGGCCCTGGTCCTGGGTTCACATATACTGGGGCAGACTGGAACCCTTTAACGTACGAAGAATCCGTGAAATCAGGGCCAGTCATTGCCTACAGAGGTTCTAAGAAATTTGCGGAGGTCGAAGCATGGGAAATAGCTAAGAATGCCACATTTGATTTAGTTACCTTTTGTCCTCCTATGACATTTGGGCCAATTGCCCATCCTATTGATTCATTACAAGAATTGAATTTATCCAATAAAACCATCTACGATATTTACATGGGGATCTCTCCGTTGCCAGTATCAAGAGTCCCGGTATGGGTAGATGTAAGAGATTTGGCCTTGGCACATGTTAGAGGTTTGATGGTAGATAAAGCAGGAGGAAAGCGGTACGTTCCTTCATCTAGAGAAAAATTCAGCTACGATTTGGCTGCTAAAATTTTAGCCCAAGATTCTACTGCTAACGTGAAAGGAGAAATCAATTCCGATAATTTGAACCCAAATGGCTACGATTTAGATTTTGAAACGGCTGAGAAAGATTTGAATGTGTCATTTAGGGGGTTTTCAGAGTGTATACAAGATTTGGTTTATCAGTTCAAACACATGAGCAATGCAATCAATTAATCCAGTCAACTATACCGGGAAAATCGTGTCCCGCATTAAACCAACGTGCATATTAGAGCTTGTGCATCCGTGATCGAAAATCACTCCACAGGCCTGTGTGCAGGAATATGCCCCGTCGAATGGGGTCACAAACTCAGTTTTACAAAGTTAAACTGGAATAAATTACAATTTATTAAAGATTATCGGATATACTGAAAGCTTAAATATATAGTTCTGTGCGTTAATTACCGGATGGTCAATTTTCTAAATCCGAAACTTAACTGTAGCCCCTATAAACTTCAACTTTATCAATATTAATAACAAAAGTTTCGGACCAAATCACCTAAAATCACAATCATCTCTTGATTATATTAACCCAGTTTAATCAAACAATTTTTTTAACGATTTTTTCTCCTTATTTCTCCACGTAAGGCATCGTTAGAAATTGCGGAACAATAAAAAAGCGGAACAACTCGCAAAAATTTTTCCAGACAAAAAATCATAAATCCATGTTTGGGTCACACCATTTAAGAAGTAGTGGTCAACCACAGTCTTCACCACCTTCACAATTTAAAGAAAATGCTAGAAATGCTATCTATCAACGACTTTCACCTTCATTAGATTCTACTGCAAATTCTATACGATCAGCTCCTCATAAGCCAATTCATCTGTTAAAATCACTGAATTCAAGTGTTTTCAGTAAAAGGTCTGCTAGATCGGCTCCTTCTCGATATTCTTCATCAACCGTTACCATTCCTGAAGATAGTGAACCAATAACTACCACCGTTGAACAACTCGTAAACGATATTCAATTACATGAATCCCATTTCAAACTAGATCTCGATACAAAACTTCACCAAGGATTAATAATCAATGAAGAAGAAATGGATGAGATATATCGGATTTCATTGGGATCAGAATTGGCCTATCAGAACACGCCAGAATCTCTTGTTGATTGGAATTTGAATGTCACCAGATGCAGATTAATTTTAACGTCAATGCCATTAATTTCTTCAATACCAGAATTTCAATATTCTTCTAATGCTTTACCATTATTGGTAGGAGATTTAGCTCAATCTTGTCAAATAATTCTTATAGATCCTCATTTAACTGATAAACAATTGATTTATACTTTAATCAATTCTCATATTTACAAAGAACATAAATTAGATGGAAATTTCATAAAGAGTGTTGCAGAAATTAGTGTTAAACAATCCAGATTATTACAAATTAATAGCCCCATTAAGACCAATTCTCCTATTATATCAGCTGATAATCAAATATCACTTAAATTTAAATTTAAAGTTATTGCCATTAGGAATTTTTTGGTTAATTTAGCGGCAGCTGCAACTACTGCCCTGGAATATAAAGATAAAACAGAAGAAATTAAACGACAACTTTCACAAGAAAATAAGAAACCCAAATTATCAAAAGATGAAAAGAAGAAATTATGGGATCAAGTAAGACTGGATGTGTTCAAAAGAGCTGGCTTGGAAGAATAAATTCATTAATATTCATTAATATTCATTAATATACTTAATTATTTAATTTAATATTTCCTTCTCATTTTTTGAACTTTCTTGTAATGAGATTTACCTCCACTGGTCTTTTGCAGTTGAATTTCACTGTATTTCCTCTTAAAATATTTCTTTGAATCATTATCATGTAAAATCTCATCAACTAATGAAGTACCTCTTTGTTTCTTTGATAATCTGGATGAGTAAAATTCAGTAGGTCCCTCAATAATAGTTCCTAAATGGAAATGCTTTGGTATATCCCACTTTTCCTTCTTATAATGTCTCTTTGGATCTAATGCACTTCTTTGTTTAATAATCATCATATCACGCTTAATAGAATCAGTTAATTCAGGACTCTTCATATTAAACCAATCTTTACCACTATCATCCACTTCTTTAACTTTTTGCTTCACAACTATCGGATCGTTGATTCTTGTTATGTCTTTTGTTTGTTGTGGGGCCAGTTCGAGTTTGGCTTCAATCTTTGGTAAATTTTCAACTCGATTTTTCAATTTTGAAAATTCGTCTTTGTCTTGAGATGCAGATTCAGGGGTTTGATTTGCTAATTCTTTAAATAGATTATCTAGACTCATTTCATTGTATATATTATTATCTGATATTATTGATTCGGTTGTGGATAATATTTCATCCCCTTCAGGGATGGCATCTTCTTTATGGACCATGTTAATTTTTTTGAGATGCGATGAGAAGAGAAATACATGAGACTGAGACGTGAGACTGCACGGTGAAACCGTGAGCATACCACCGTCCGTGAGAGTACTGTGGGCATGGTACATTGTATAGCCGTATATCACATCTTTATACTACTATATATCTCATCATCATACTGGTCTGATCCAGCTTCTCTGCTCTTAGGTATCGACAATTTTGCATTACCATCAAGTAAAAGCTGGTTAATGAGCCACAATCTTCGTTTTTCATCCAATAACTGTTTCAATTCTTTACTGGCTATTTTATTAACTTTCTCGCTCGTATGAAGAGTATTAGTAAGCTTTGTGTGTAACTGGTGAAGATAATCTAAATCTCCATCAAAATTGATCTCCTCTTTAGCCAAATTTTTCACCTCCTCCAAATTTATTACTGACTCTCCATCTTGATAAGATTTATATCTTTTCAATGCCATTTGATATTGTTTGGGATTTAAAGGAATTCTATATATATCATTATCATCCAATATATTCAAAAAATCATTAGAAAACCAGTATGGTACCTTGAAATCATAGTCTTGTTCAATTATATTTAAAAACTCCGATTCAGATATGTCTTTTGACATGAAATTCTCTTCAATTCGTCCTTTTTTCACCCGATCTTTATTAAGAGATATAGCATCTTTCAATACATGCAAATCATGAACCCCTTTAACGTGTTTAGCCAAAGCATCTGATCTTGTAAAGTGCTTTTCACATTCAGGTATAGGGCAAAAATACGGCTTTTCTCCCGTGTGTGTACGACAATGAGATATTAAAGCAAATCTTGATGGCTGGTCTACCCCGAACCTCGAACACCCATTCCAAAGACACGAGTATTTTATAGGGGTGTTGATGGTTAAGCTATTTGTATGAGTTAAATGGGTATTATTTAAATGTTGAACAAGTGATGGGAGAGTGAGAAATTGTTGATCACAATCTTGCCATTTACATCTTAAGTCATCTGTATCGACTTTAACGGATTTTCTTTTTGGTTCTTCGTCATCTGATTCGTGGTTCATTGGAAGTGAGCGAGAAGTTAGCGATTGTGAATGAGAAGTTAGAGTGAGAAGCTAAAGAGTGAGTGAAAAGAGTGAGAGTGGAATTTGTCCAATTTTGTGAGTTTGGCATTTGCGACGAATACTATATTATCTACACTAACAATTCATCTAATCTAGCAGCTGGATTAGTTTCAATAAAATCTAATGAAACTTTATGTCCTAATAATTCTCTGATATTTGAAACATTATATTTAATCATGGTTGGTCTCTCCAATGACAATCCCCATCCTAAAACTCTTAAATTCTTTGGTAATCCCATAGCTTCCAACATTTCAGGTCTAAACATACCTGAATTACCGATTTCAACCCATTTTTTTAATGTTTTATGATAAGCAAAGATTTCCATTGATGGTTCAGTATATGGATTATATGCAGCTTTAAATCTTAATCCAGTAACACCCATTTTACCAAAAAAGTCTTCCATGAATCCAATTAAATCTCCCAAGGTAATATCATATCCTGCCATTACACCTTCAACTTGATGAAATTCAGCTAAATGAGTTGCATCAACTGCTTCATTTCTAAAAACTCTATCGATAGAGAAATAACGACATGGACCTGGATTATCAGCTAATTTCTTTAACATGGCAGCAGAAATTGCCGTTGTATGAGTTCTTAATACCATTCTTAAACTTTCATCTAATTTCCATGGATATCTATAACCTATTGAACCGTATTTTCCATCTTGATGAACTGATTTAACATTTTCCAAATATTGTTTATCTTCTGGTAATCCACCAACTTTTGGATCTTTTAAGTAGAAAGTATCTTGTAAATCTCTTGCTGGATGTTGTTGTGGAACGTACAAAGCATCGAAATTCCAAAATCCCGTATCTACGTATTGATTTGATGGCATTTCAGTGAATCCCATACTGAAGAAGATTTGTCTAAATTCTTCTCTCACTTTATTTAATGGATGTAATGCACCACTTGATGGATAAACACCTTCAGAATTAAAATTATATGGTTTAAATTTTAAATCATTCCATGAATTATTTACAATCATATCTGAAGTAATATCGGTTTCTAAATTAACAATTTCAACCAGAAATTTATCAGTCTTGGTAATCTTATAACCGACAATTTTATTGAGGTTAATTAATTTTCTCTTTTTTAATTCAGTTAATTCTTTCTTGTCTGATAAATTACCAGTTTCCTTGATGATTTTCAAATTTTCAACCACTGAATCTTTTGGTAAATCTTGCACTTTAGAAATTAATTTATCATCTGATTTAGAAATCCATCCATTCTTGAATGCTTTACCTTGACCTAATTTTCCAACAGATCCTAATTTGGTATTAACATCAGAAATCTTTAAACCATCAACAGATTTAATAACTTCTTCTAATAATCTCATTTCATGAGATCCATTAGTTAAAAATTCTTGAGCTTCTTTTGTTAAATCCCATTTTTCAATTTCGATTTTGGAGAAATTAATTAATTCTTTTGACCATAATGAAGTTAAATTAGAATGAAGAGTGGCAGAATCAAGATTTTTCAATTCTTCACATTCTAAAGTATTTTCAACTGAACCATATTTATCAACGGTTTTTAAAATACTCAACTGTAAGTCCATCGTTAGTGTTCAAAGTTTAACAGAAATTTTCATAATCCGCGAACTCAATTATCAGTATGAAATTAACTGAGTCATTGAGTTAATTATGTCACGAGGAAATATGAGGTCCTTGATGGTAAAAACAAATTTTAATATAAAACAGACATTGAATGATGTCAATGATTTACCGAGATTACAAGATTGCCATTTATAATTTGCTAACAACCATCATGCGGAAAATAACTTGTTTATGCAAATAATTCTATTTTTGTCAGCCACTTGTTGCTAATTGAATGATTAATGCGCATTTTAGGCTTAGCAGCAATAGTATAAATAGGGACTATAATTCCCCTGATTTAGAATCTATAGATTTCCCACCATGGCTCTTACTTGTACTGATATTTTTAAACTATTTTTCGCTATTATTTTACCTCCATTAGGAGTTTTCACAGAAAGAGGATGTTCTTCTTCATTATTTATTAATATTATTTTAACAATTTTAGGATATATTCCAGGTATTATACATGCAGTTTATGTGATTATGAAGTATTAATATATACGATTAAAATATACGTTTGTTTTGGTCATGCTGTAGATTGCTTATTGTTAATTGCTGCAAACTTTGCGAATGCCGTTCTCGCTTATAACGGTGTGCAGGGTTCATAAATGTCCCATCTATTTCTAGTTGTATCTCCCATCTATTTCTAGTTGTATGAGCTGCTTTTATTGCACGTGTAAATATATAGTCACGTTCTTACGTGTGTATGGCCTCAGGCCCAATGACATGGTCAATTGACGTTGTGACATGTGACACAAACATAGTACAAACATGGCACAAACATGGCTGTCGATATGGCAAGGCACTTGTACCTGGCATTTGACCCCAACACCAGGTTTCCCACCAGGTTTCCCACCACACCCCGGAGTTCACACCTGTCATCTGGATTCCGATTCCGAGCGTGCCCGTACCTGCTCGCGCTTCGGACAATATCCAACCATTTCAAAGTTTTTTTCTACAAAGTTAACAATGTTAAGAGCTAATTTACAAAGTCAACTTAGATTTGGTCAATTCGTTAGATTTGCTTCCTCTAAAAGTTATGATGTCGTTGTCGTTGGTGGTGGTCCAGGTGGTTACGTTGCTGCCATTAGAGCCGCTCAATTAGGTTTAAATACCGCTTGTATCGAAAAAAGAGGTGCATTAGGTGGTACCTGTCTTAACGTTGGTTGTATCCCATCAAAAGCTTTATTAAATAATTCTCATTTATATCATGAAATCACTCATAAAGCTAAAGCTAGAGGTATTGATATTGCTGGTGAAGTTTCCGTTAATGTCGATAATTTACAAAAGGCAAAAAATAAAGCAGTTACCGGTTTAACCAGTGGTATTGAAATGTTATTCAAAAAAAATAAAGTTGAATATTTAAAAGGTGAAGGATCATTTATTGATGAAAACAATCTTAATGTTAAACCTATCGATGGATCTGAAGAATATTCTGTTGAAGCTAAAAACATTATCGTTGCCACTGGTTCCGAAGTTACTCCATTCCCAGGAATTGAAATCGATGAAGAAAGAATTGTTTCATCAACTGGTGTTTTAGCATTACAAGAAGTTCCAAAGAAAATGGCTGTCATCGGAGGTGGTATTATTGGTTTAGAAATGGCTTCCGTTTGGTCAAGATTAGGTTCTGAAGTTACCATCTTGGAATTCCAAAATGCAATTGGTGCTGGTATGGATGATGAAGTTTCTAAGTATATGCAAAAGACTTTAGCTAAACAAGGTTTGAAATTTAAATTAGGAACAAAGGTTACTAAAGGTGTCAGAGAAGGTGATGTCGTTAAAATTGAAGTTGAAAATGTTAAATCTGGTGAAAAGGAAGAATTGGAAGCTGATGTCCTTTTAGTGGCTATTGGTAGAAGACCTTACACCAAGGGATTAAACTTTGAAAAAGTCGGTTTAGATGTTGATGAAAAGGGTAGATTAGTCATTGACTCTGAATACAAAACTAAACATCAACATATTCAAGTTATTGGTGATGCTACTTTCGGTCCAATGTTGGCTCACAAGGCTGAAGAAGAAGGTATTGCTGCTGCTGAAATCATCAAGAACGGTTACGGTCATGTCAACTATGGTAATATTCCATCTGTTATGTACACTCACCCAGAAGTCGCTTGGGTTGGTGCTTCTGAACAAGAATTAAAACAACAAGGTATTAAATATAAAGTTGGTAAGTTCCCAATGATTGCTAACTCCAGAGCTAAGACTAATGATGATGTCGATGGTTTCTGTAAAGTTATCGCTGATGCTGAAACTCATAGATTATTAGGAGCTCATATTATCTCTCCAGTTGCTGGTGAAGCTATTTCTGAATTTGGTTTGGCTTTAGAATATGGTGCTTCTCCTGATGATATTGCTAAGGTTTGTCACCCACATCCTTCTATTTCCGAATCTTCTCGTGAAGGTTCTCTTGCCGTCTTCGGTGAAACCATTAACTTTTAATAGGTATATTAGATCTATGTGAATAAATATATTGAACTATTGTAATCAGCCAATCTAAAAGCTAGTAATGTTTTATTAAATTATAATAGCTACCAATGACACTTGATGCCCAGTCACGGGGAGATGTCGTCTTAGTGTTGTGGAAAGATCAGATTGACATACTCCAAAAGCTTTAGAAGCCTGGATTGTGTTCAGCTCTTTTCCATTTGTTGAGTCAACTACCCAAATTTATGTAGTTTTTCGAAATATATATTACCTGGACTCACAAGCTTGGACTTACTCAATAAGAGTATGCTAGCTGGTCACTTAGGTGTAAAGAAACACAGTTTGGCTTATTAGCAGTTAACACCCAACTAAATCTGGTGTCTGGGCCTTTACTAATCTTTCGTGCACACCCAAAGTGATAAATCTACATTTCAAAATTATGGATAAAATTTGGCTTGAACAAGGATACAATCCATCTACCATGGAGTTGTTGGCTGTGATAGTCGATAACTACAGCTGTATCGTCGATGATGGTTTAAAAATAACTTTACCCGAAAAAGATAAGGAAATCATAGATTTCGTAGAAGAGACTGCAAAAGATAAAGGCATAGGCTGCACCATACTTACGAGACAAAATGAAAAATATCAAACCACAAAAAGATTCGCATATACGTTAAAAAGAAGAGGATTCGTTTTGGTGTCTTACGAGCCTAGCGAGCTCGAAAATTTGGTTATTGACCACCCCAATGTAAGAGATGTGGTAGAGCATGTCCCACCAGCTTATAAGACTAAATACGTGTATAGCATTACTCTTGATTCGCATTTACTGGTATTGAAACCATACTTGAGATCTGAAATGAGAAAAGATAAAATTACTTCTCTTGAGTTGGGTAAACCTTTAGGGGTTTATTGGATGGTTACCAACGGAGCTTCTAGTGTTGGTAGTTATTTCTTGGAGACCGAAGTTGATGATGAATATGTGGTTCTTGAAAACGGGTGTTTGTTGAGGTGCCAATTTGTTTAGTTAGGTATCAAGTATTTGCAGAGCAGGTAAGCTTGAATGTTTAGGTGAAAATGAATGGCCTATTATGTAGAAATCTATTTAGTCCTTCAATAAATTGTACCTAATGTCTTGTCAACTTGGAAGTTATTGATGTATGAAGATGGACCCTGAGTGAAAATTACACACTCCATATTCTATAAAGCACACTTTCTGGCCTCAACTCTGGGTATATTACAGTTTATCTAATCTTCACCTCTAACCCTCGAATTCCTGTCCTGTATATAACACGGAAAATTTGCAGCCACTTCTATTGAGTCGGGCACTAATTAATCCCTTCAGGCATCTGGTGAAATCTTAATACCAATGACACTTGATTTTAGAAAAAGCAAGCCTCCTGCAAAGTAGTGTTACCATTGGTAGAAATTAAAATAGTCATAAAGGCAACAATGTAGCAAAAAATAATCGATTTGGCCACAAAATTTTAGTGCAGGGTAACGAGCGTTGACTTCTATACAATAACTACTAACTTTAGGTATAATAGACGAAAGGCTAATTTCTTTTGACGGCAAATCCATTCTGTTTCAGTATAAACTTCACATGGTGGAGACTTACATTTACTTTAGAAATGCCTTCCTACTGAAGTCCCTTTCGGGAAGTCTTTGATAAAGCCGGTGCAACAAATACTCATGACAATAATCAATTTACATTTCAGTCGGCTGTCTCCCACAATCAGCCACAAACCTCCATTATTTAAAATCTGGGTTCAAAATACATAAAACAATCTACTAAGTGCTCCGCTCGATGATGCCACATCGAGAGATTTTCCTTATTTGAGATTCATATGGTAAGGTTTACAATGAATTTCCCTGAGCCCTTAACCGATAATCTCTTGAACAAAGACGAGGTACGAAAAAGCATGTAATTTTTCAAACTGCCGGGTGGAGAATGGTCAAAAGGAAGAAATGTGGCACGGCACGTTTCTTGAACAAAGAGAATTATTAACTTTTGTTATAATAAAAAACTACTAAAGTTCAATTTTGGAATTTCGATTAAACTTCCTGCTTCATATACTTTAGCAACCAACGCTCCAAGAGCTTGATCCGGCAAGTCTTGCTTGTATCGATTGTAGTGTATTGGAAAAACTCGTATTTGGGGTACGGCCTGTTGCCCACGCGGTTAAGAACATTGATTAGATTTTCAACAATAGGTTGATCCTAGTTTTTTCGGTGTAAGAGGAAGCCGGCTATGGTGGCCAATTTCTCACAAGGATTTGCGGTGACATCTTGACGCTCATACAGTCTAGTCGGTTATATCAGAGATAAGAGCTATGCATGGTCAATCATTCCCACTCTCAAGTCCATTTTACAAAGCCGATTAGTGTCGAAACCGGCAAATGGACTGAAAAATCCGATATGATCTTGAGCCACGACCAAATAAGCTGTCGTGTGCTCTGCTAATGGGAAGGGCTCGTCTCCGGTATTCAAGGTAGTGGACGAACTGATGCACCCCTTTGAGACTAAATAGTGCATATATGGCCAAAGGCACGGTATATACGACTAATAGGTCAATAGACAGTGTTGGTGTCTAGAACCCTTCCAAAACTCTCATGTGATCTCTATAAAAAATATACAATTCTAAGACAAAAATCTACGATCTGTGGAAAGTGCTGGCAACCCCTGACAGACGCCCCATCTCGATGATAAGTGCAACTTCGGAATATTGTAAAAAAAAAAATAATTCCCTTGAAAAGTGAAACACAAGTGAGCTCACTCTTCCAGCGCCATTGCAATCTAAAAAATTCAAAAAAGCCGCCGAAATGAAACCAGTCCATATCGAAGGTTTTAGCCGAAGCGCATAGTCTATGGTTTGGGGACAACCAGTCAGCAATCTAAGACACTTTTGAAAGGGGGACCAAACCAATTGAAAACTTGAATTTTTAAATAATATTAATGCCTTACGAAAAAGCAATCTTTTTAGACGACGAATTTCCGGTCTAAAAAAAGAGGTCTCATCCCTTAAGAAAGCTTGACAAATTTGGTCCTCCTTTCTCGGGCCATACCCTCGGTACAAACCACAGGTATTTTTTGCGCGAGGTAGTCAACGAATCAACGGTATTGAAAGGGCTGCATTTGACACCACACGAACTCCATAGCGCATCAGGCAATGGAATATAGAAGAAAATAATTATGTATTGTTTCTGTAAAAGGATTTATTAAATTTCCATGTTCATCATTTACTCAAACTGGTTGTTTTTTTTTATTGTTTCTCATTTTCTATGTAGGCACAATATTTTGTAGTGGATTTACAATCGTGGATCGAGACTTTTTATTATATAGATTATCAAGGTTTCTCCACTTGACTAAAGTGAAATAGTATTTTTTACTAAATAGTTACCATCATGAATTACTTCAATTAACAACTTTCAATTAACAACTGGTACATAAAATTATTATATAATGTAGTAACGTCATTAAAGAATTCCGTCAAATATATTATCAAGAATACCGATGGTAAAAATATTTAACTTTTAGCAGCCCCTACATCAGTTTGCATCGTAAGTGTGGAACATTTACCCATACCAGCGTAATTAATTTTCCTAAAACAAAAATCTACAACCAATAATCTGTGTCCGACACATCTTGGGCAAAATGCAATTCAACTCCTTTTATCGAAAACGGTTTTGTGTTATTTTCACCTTAATTATCAAAGTGCCTAACCATATATATATATATACCCAAATAGTTTCAATAACTAATTTTTTTCTTTATTATTGTTTCACAACTTCTATTTTGAAATTGACTTATTTAATTGATTAAGTTGTCAAGTTAACCAGTTGTTGTAAATCAAATTAATTTTAATTTTAATCATTTTTGATCACTATTGTAAAACTTAAAGGTGCCATTTTTACCAAAAAAGTGAAAATTGGTTTTGAGACAGACAAAAATAGAAAAAATCACCTGCAATAAATTCCACCACTAAAGACTAAAAACCAAGGAACTACTTTACAATTAAATATTGTCTGATTAAAACAAATTGCTTTATTATTGATATTTATTAGTTTTCGATTCCCAGATTTTTCCCAACTGAGGTAACATGAACATTCATCTAGCTGATTCGTTAGAGGAATTTGATCTTCAATATATTGAATCATGTAATCAATGCTTTTCTGATGATAGTTGCAGTATAAAATCTAGATCAAATTCAATATCTTCAAAGACTTCTCAATTAACTCTACTGTCTCCATTATTAAATAATTCAGAAGAATTTTCTGCTTTCCCATCATTTTATTCAAAACCTGATAATTCAAAAATTCCAATCTTTAATGATAAGAAATTAAAATTAATTAATAAAGATTCAGAAGAAAAATCTTTCCCAATTAAAGATTTTAAGAGACCACCATTGAAACCATCACTGAAATCAGAATCAACTTGTATTACTTCAAAGAAGAATTTTAAGAGAAATTTGGGTAACCCGTTCTATAAACCACCACCTCCAATACGAGCTAATTCAACAACCGGTATTCCATTAAGTTTAAGTGGATCAAATAGCCCAACTAAGAAACGAAGAGTTTCAATCAATAGATGTGTAAGCTCTTTTGATTGCCTTGTATCGTTATCTAATCCAATGGCCAATGATAATACCGATTTCGATGATAATGATAGTAATGATAATGACCATGACCATGACCATGATACCAGTGACACTAGTGATAGTGGAGGTTCAATAAATTATAAATTTTGACCCCCATATCTAATGAACATTCATAGACGTTTTTTTTGTACCCTTATTTTATTTCTTTTGCCAATTCCGTTCGTTATGCATGTATATTTTAGACAAATATATAAACTTCATAATTCACCTATTAATGGCTTTAATGCAATTGGTAATAATTGTGCTGCATCCCCTTTAAATCCCCAAACATTCTCATGTTTCCCCTCCATAACATCTTCTTCAATATCCGTGTTAAATATTGCAACTTTCCCCCCTTTGAACTTCACTCTATCAACAAAACTGTTAGCTGGATAAACTGTCCCACTGGTGCCCACCACTAATATTAAATCTACTTTTTCCAGTTCAATGAAATCATCAATCTTATTTAACAATTGTAAACTAAGACTTTCGCCAAACCATACAACTCCAGGTCGAAGTAGTTCATTACAAGCAGGGCATTTGGGCAAATCACTCTCACTGATTTCCTTCACAGGTGTGAATTGAGGAGAATTGAGTCGATTATCTTGCTCTGTTAAAGTCCGCTTTCTCATGGGTTTATTAAATTCCTCTTCTGTATCATTCAAAGCATCGGTTAATGGATGATCAAAATTATTATGATCCACATAATTACACATGAAACTTGTACATTTTAATTCGAATAATGAACCATGTATTTCATAAAGTTTGTCACATGGAGTACCAGCTCTTATCAGTAACCCATCGACATTTTGAGTTATGGTGACGAATTCCAAATTTTCCAATTTACTTAATTTAGCTAAAGCTTTATGACCTCCATTTGGTTTAGCTTTCAATGCATTATACCTTCTCCATGAATAAAATTGCCATACTAAACCAGGATCGATGTAGAAGGCATCTGGAGTTGCGAGGTCAATCATGTTAAAATTTTTCCATAAACCTTGGGAACCTCTAAAAGTTGGAAGTCCTGAAGCTACCAGTAATCCAGCACCTACTAAAGCTACGACTTTTTTACTTTTCATTAAATGATCCTGGAATTCAATGAGCAGTTTATTCATTATACTATTACATAAAACCTATCAAAAATATTTTTGATGTCGCATTTTTCATTGTTTGGATCCATTCTTCCAGTTCAAGTACTTGGTAGAATGTCCTAAACTAAATATATCACTAGTGGCAATTCTTTGATTTAAAAGAACTGGCGGTGCTCTATACCATATAATTTCATTGGTAACGTTTTTATCTTCCAATTTTCTTCTCTTAATAATTGCATCACTAATGGCTGCTAAATTCTCGTTATCTTCAACAGCATACGACACCGTTCCTCCCAGTAATACATTTGAATAACTGGCCGTTACATTATGAACATTTGAAGCCCCTGGTGCAGGAGTTACTTGATGTTTATCGGCTTGAGTTTTCTGTTGGTTTTGTTGATATTGTCTTTGTTGTTGAAGCACACTTTGTTTAAATTTATTCACGCTGGCAGTATATGATTTATCAGGGTCTTCATAAAACTCTTTCGGAGGCGATTGAGTTGGAGCTTGTGGAAGAGTAGGAAGGATTCCCCTGGTATTTTGTACCGGTGTGTAATAATTAGCGGCTGGTGCTGCAGGTGTGTTTAAGGCAGCTACAGGATTCGGTGGAGCTGCCATTGATGGTGCAGCTGGTGTTGCGGTTCCTACATGACTGCTTACTGGAGAGTAAGGATTTGATATAGGAGCAGTAACAGGAGCAGTAACTGATGTAATACCTGTACCCCCAGACATCGGGTAAGTGACAGATTTAGCTTGAGAAATTGGTGTGAAAAGATATGCTTTCCTGTTATTCACGGCATCATCATTTTCTGGACTAGCTCTAATGTTAGGACTTGTATAGTACTGTCCTAAATCATCATCTACATCTACTTCTCTCAAATAAACAGAACCTACAAGAGGTGGTGTATTTGGATTAGCACCTTCAGTAACATTTGGAATTTCCATCAGAGTATCAGAACCTGGAGGAAGTAATGCTTTAATAGGAGATTCATACTTGATGAGTTTTCTAGGCTCTCTTAAATGTATCACTGGAGGTTCAGGATGATCTCTAATTTCATCTGGTAAGCAAGCTCTCCAAGTTCTAATCCTGTTAAAAACGTGATTTGATTCATTATATCTGAATTCACAAATGAACCAAGGACTTCCTTCCGGTATGACACCCTTCTCGAGGTCTCCCTTTTGATATCGGGTAAGAAATACCACATAACAAGGCCCAACAATTTCTGTGGCGATGTGATCACGATATTGACCAGTTTTACACACTTCATTGATATAGAACAATCTGTCATATCTATGGCAAGTTTGTTCGGGTCTGTAATACCAACAGGCATTAAAATACTTAGTACCATCTTTTAAAGACCATAATCTAAAGATTTGTCCTACAGTTGGTTTCTCTGGTTCATTAGGGTTGTTAATCATAACCCAGTCTCCAACTCTATACACATAGCCATTAACTTCAAGAGCATCAAGAGGAAATCTGACAACCCCATCACCACCAGGTGTTGCGAAAGCCATCAATTCTTGTTCCAGTCTTTGTAATTCTTGGTTGATAACCACTGAAGCTTCTTGCTCAAAATAATTGATATCTTGGAAAACCTCAGGTGAGTGACCTCCATAAAAGAGTTTATTATTGTAGAACATCAAATTTAAATCATTTAAGAACTCGTCTACATTTGAATACTTTCTGGTTCTCAATTTACCCTTGATTTCAAAAAGACTGATAGGATCAGTTACCACACTATAATATTCAGGTAAATTGTTTCTATCAGGTAACCTATCGAAAAATGGTACATTCAAAGGAGTGTCATTTTGGTTTCTGATTTTCTTCAAACTCTTCAAAATCAATTTGATTCTTGTTTCATATGGTTTATCAACTGTTGGTGGTCTACCACGTCTTATACCAGTTTCTAACATTTGATTCTTAGAAGAAGTTTGATAAGGAGAATTGTATCCTGATCCTCCAGCACCTCCTGCTCTGGTAACAGTGCTATAAGGGTCTAAAGGTACGTGCCTTTTAGGCTGAGGAGTTAAAGACTGATATTCATCGTAATCATCATCGTCGTCTTGATTCTCTTCATAATCCTCATCTCTTAAATCTGGCGTTGCACTTCCTCCTCCCACAATAGGTAAAGGTTCATCATCAGCTGGTAGAGGACCTAAGTCTGGATAATGTAAATCGGCATAATCGGGTATAGCTTTATCTTGAGATAATCTTGGAATGATTGTATCTCTTAAAAAATCATCCAACATAACTGCATGATTATAGACTCTTGATCCTTTTTGATTATATAATCTGGCATTCCAAGTTATTTGTGCCAAATCTCTAATAAATTCCTGACCAGAAATATAGTTTAATTTCTTTACCTTTTGTCTGACACTATGTAGTGAAATTGGATTTTTGATGTACTTGTAGTAATCGGTTCCACTCCTTAATGGTAATCTTTGAAAAGTCTCGAAAATTGGGAATTCCATTGAATCCTTGAGTTCAAGGATTCCGTCTATTGAATGGCTCAATCTATTCGAAAGTTTCTTTCTCTCTCGTTCACCAGACATTAATTAGCTGAGTTTTTCAGTTTGTTTTGACGCGGAAAAAATGAGTCGGTGCGAGTTGGTTGGAGAGTTGGCTGGTTGAGACACGCCGGTGTCGATTGCATTGGAGTCGATTGTATTTGGCAGATTAGTGAATGTAATGGTGTTTAGTTATAGACTGGTAGTGATATAAGTGGGTCATTCCTGTACACACAAACAAAAGGGTCTAGTTTTTAACAAGAATTTTATCAATATTGTTTTTTTCTGTAGCCCTTTGCAACAATAACGGTTGCAAATGCTAAGACTCGCGAGTTCCAGATCTGGTGACTGCCAGCCACTTCATCATTTGATTCATGGATTGATGGAACCTTTTTGACTCTAAATGAATAGAAGTAGATATATATTAACTGTATAGAGAACACTCTAACTTTGTCCTCATCCGCACAGACTCTATCCTCTTTTCTAGATTTTTTTTCCTTGACTACGTACAAAGATATCGTCGTTGGAAAGGCTGCGAAAAACCAGAGTGACAATCCCATTGTCAACTGGATTCTGAGACCAAACCAGGGACCTATAAATGCAAGGGATGCCCTCCATTTCTGCCAAACTTTTTCTACTTGATGATCGGATCTATCAACACATGGCAAATCATTCTAGCAGTTGAGCTAGTTACTTTCATACTTACATTCTTCTTAACGGTTTACATTATTTTTGCATCATATAAATATCTTAAAGCAAACGGGCTATTCTTTCTCCATGTTTTGTTCTTATACCCAAGCTTTTGGCAAGTGCTTGCAAGTGCTCTAGGATTGGTGCTTTATACTCAACAGTGGCTAGATGTATGGTTCATACTAAACATTTTTTTCGAAATACTTGGTACTGCCAGCACTGTGGTATACTTGAATCGTATTCTCAAACAATATTACAGATTACTGGGTGAAACATATTCCCCTGTAAATTTGTTGATTTTGATTCTACTCTTGGCGGGCTCCATCCTTTGTTTGGCAGGATTGATCCAAATCAGGACAACTTTTATATACTTCCAAGCTGGTTCAAGTGTGATAGCAGGAGGATGCGTGATATTATTCTTGATGTCATGCATGAACCTAGTAAGATCAGGAAATAAGAAGTTTTTTACATTATTTACCTTATCAGCAGCATTCATGGTTGCTAACTCGGGCTACTTTTTGTACTTAGCATTCAACAATATCATGCTATTCCAATGGGCAGATTATATACTTTTCATCGTACTTGATTTCATTGCTAAGTTCATATGTCTTGCTTTATCGCAGTTCCTTGTCCCAGGTATTGCTGTAGGTGGTGGAGACGATGAGAAATAATCTTTATAATTCTAATATATATTGCATACAACAGCCTAGTCAATAGATTTACCGATTGTGTGCCCGGAGCAAGAACTCGTAAATATATCCGTTTTAGGAAATGTCATGTAAGATATGCGAAAAGGCTGCAAATTATTATGAGCAGATTATTTTCAGAGATGATGATCAAGCTTGTTTGTTAGCTGATAGTTGACAGGTTAAGACTTGTTTCTACAAGATTATTTATTTATTTATCATAATCGTAAACTAATTATTTTGGTATAATTTAGGCACTAGGCTCGCCGAAGATTCCCCAGTGCTGTTCAACATTGCTAGGACCAGGATTCTTCCAATAATCGTTGAATGTGGTAAACATTAAAACATCCTCTCCCAATGCCTCTCCAATACTTTTAACTGCTGCCAATTGATTTGATTTAGAAGGAACGCAATTACCAAAAGTATCACCTTGGGTTGGCCAGCCTGATTCTGTGATGAAAATCTTCTTGTTATTATTACAAATGGATTCTAATTCGCTTATTTGTTGTTGTAACCATTGTCCGGAATCACTTGGCAGTACTCCCCCATCCCAGAATGGATGACAGTTCACAGCAATGTAATCAGAAGCATCACATAGACTAGGGTTATTCTTGACAGCAACTAAAGTGTCAACTGAGACAATAGCACCTGAGTATTCACTAGCATTGGATTTGAACCAAGATCTAGCTGACTTAAGTGCATTAACAATTTGCCCAGCATTTGCCAGTCCAGCATTGACCAATTCATTACCTATGGAAACAGTATGCACAGCGGGCCAACCTCTTGATGAACCCTCAACTGCTTTTTTCAATATACTTAAATCTTGATTGATGTTGTAGTCATCTATATTGTAAATACCAACAAATAACTCTTGATTCGAGCTCATACTTGCCAACACATTCTCAACACCACTACAATCTACTCCATATAATCTAATTATTCTAAATGCTGATAAAGTATTCATATCATTTTTAACTTGTTGTAAAGATTTACATTCTCCTTTGGTGGTGTATGGAGAATAAGAGATCCCTGCCCCCATTGCTGCATACTTCTCCACCTCACTGTAATCCTCATCACCCCCATTATCATCACCGTCATCACCTGTAGGGTATGAATAACCAGTTGAGCTCGATGAACTAGTAAAAGTTGGAACTTGACTGGAAAGAACGGTAGAAGGACTGGCAGTAGTAAACCCTCCTGCAGAAGTGGTCCGTCTTGATGTTCTTCCGAAGAGAGTATCAAATAAATCGAAACCATCATCATCGCTACCTTCCACTGGAGACGAAGTAATCAGTGTGGATGTGGGAACAACAGGACTAGAGACTGGCGGAGCTGTGGTAGTTGGAGATGAAGCAGCTGGAGCAGGAGGAGCCGAAGATGGACCATCGTCATTCAACCAGTCAAATAATCCTCCAAATAATCCACCCAAAACACCTCTCGATGATCCACTGGAAGATGCAGGAGCAGCAGCCGGAGTAGCAGTGGGTGATTCGACAGGGGAAGGTGCAGCTGGAGCAGGACTTGATGTACCAGAACTAGATCCAAATAACCCACTCAAGAGCTCACTAAACAAAGAACCAGATGGAGTATCTCTCTTTGAAAATTGACCATCCTTTATAGCAGCAGACGATACTTTAGATATGAATACGAATAGAAATAAAAGAATAAAAGGGAATTTCATTCTGTATATCAAATAAAATGAATGTTTTTTTCAAACAAAGGAATGATTCTCGTATTTTGAGTAATCGAAAAGAAGGGAATTAACAGTTATATATGGTGTGCCATATTTGTTTCATCTGTCAACAGTCGAAAAATAAAATTTCCTCATTGGGAAAAGTAATTGGCAATTAAATCGCAGCCATCAAAATCATGCATAGAACCGAACCTAAATAGGAAAGTGGCCAAAAAGCTTAGATGGCATGGGGTTAACAAATTGGGACACATGAAAAAACCATATCCATTTTAGGTTATTATTGGCAAAAGTCATGATAAGTTGCAAAGTCAAGACCGGCCCAATACAGTAATTTATTAAGAACAATATCAAAAATGTGGAGACAATTATATTAACTATACAAATCACCTGAATATCTTCAATATATACCAAAAACACACAAGCATAAACATTACTCCACCCCAAAATAACCATTTATCTTGTTTTGCTCTTCTTTCAATGGTTCTAATGGTTGTACGACTAACCCCAAGAGTAACAAGAC
Source organism: Yamadazyma diddensiae (assembly GCA_030563465.1). NCBI lineage: Eukaryota > Fungi > Ascomycota > Pichiomycetes > Serinales > Debaryomycetaceae > Yamadazyma > Yamadazyma diddensiae. The sequence goes on from JAJMIX010000012.1 coordinate 240,431, forward strand.
TTTGCTCGAATGTTGCACCTAACCTCTGTAAAGTTTCGTTCTGCTCAACGATATCTTCAAATGCATGTTGACCCATTTCTAAAATTTGATCCAATTGTTCACTACCTCTTTGAAGACTGTTTTTCTCATGATATAATCCTTCTTGATATGATACACTTTGTTGTTGTTGCTGTTGCGGGTATGGATTATCAGATTGAGAATATGGATTATCAGACTGCTGGGTCCTACGACCTAATAATTCTTGTCTATTAGCTTCATGAACGGTTGATTCTCTTTGGGCTTTCAAATCATCGAATTTAGACGTGAATTCACTTAAATCTTGTTGAAATTTTTCTAACCTCGTTTCGTGTTTAGTTATATTTTGGTCTTGAGAATTTTGTTTTATTAAATCACCATATTCTTTTATGGTCTTCCTGAATGAGGTTAATGAAGTACTGATTGAACCTTGTAATGATAAAGGTGATGTGGATATGTTTTTTTCGAAAGATGTCAAATCTTTAGTTATAAGTTGAGTCTGTTTAAGTCCATGATTATATAATGAGTTCATGGCAGGATATTTTCCACCGTCGTTTCGCGTTTCAGTTATTTATTTACTGTTTCATTACATACATTAACCAAAAAATCTAATAAATGCCAAAAGTAAGGCAAAAGTACCAGAACCTACACCAATTAACCATTGCATAACTTGGGTTTTAACCGATTTAATTTGCATTTGAATATTAGCAATTTCTTCATCAATCCTCGTATAGGTATCTTCAATCTTCAGTTCATGAATTGAATTTTCTTCCCTGATTCTTCCCTTCTCCAAATTCAAATCGAGCCTAACACCAGCTTGGTTCTTGGTAATTTCTTCCTTGATTCGATTTTTTAAATTGGTCAAATCAGTTTTCAATTGCTCTTGGTCTTTCTTTAAATTATTAAATTCAGCTTTATCCATAGTTTGTAACTCTCCTTTCAATTTAGCAAAATCAACCTTCTGTTCATACGCCGTGGAAGATAACGTTTCCTTGGTTACCAAATTTCTGGTAATAGAATATATCCCATCATTGATGGCTTTATTGACAATATTAACGGCAGTTTCTGCTTGTTGTTGAGAAAATTCTCCATCTTGTTGAAGTGTCTGGACGAACTTCTTGGTATCGAATTTAGTTATTGACGATAAGTTTCTGTGTAAACCTACTTGTAGTAACCGGGGTCTTATTATCATATCAGCAAATATTTTTTACAGTGCGAATACAACACTATGTTAAGACTGGTTGTGCCAAAATTAGTGGCATCATGTAAATCAAACCAAAGATTAGGACTTGGTGTTTTATACGGTGTAAGAAACTATTCTGACAAGAAATACAGAAATATCGATGAATTTAATAAATTTAAAACTGAATACAGTTTTGGTGAGATCGATGAGCTTGAACCAGGTTCTTCAACCAAAGACATTCATGCTAAGATTGCTGAGAGAATGCATAATGAAGAACCACAGAATGTAAATGATTTGATTGAACAAGATGAACGGTTAAAGAACCTTGAATATGGGAGTCCTGAGTATAAAGATATGCTATTCACTGTGAGTGAAGAATTTAAAGCAAACCACAGGAAGAACCAAGAAAGATACGAGACCAGAGAAAGATTAAAGGCAGTTGGATTTGGGATTGTGTTTATTGTAGGGGTGATATCGGCTCATCAATTCATGTTCCATTATCAGTGGTATAAATCATACTTTAATAAATCCAGCTATGACATAAATGAGGGAGTTATCGATAAGAAAAAGAAGAAAAACACCAAAAATTTGGCTTATTTGCTGGAAAAATTGAACGATATCCTTGATAAGGACTTTGTTGATTCTGTAGTATCTTCCGATAATGTTGGTCTTTATGTATCGGGGGTTCATGGTAAGAAATTGCCAGTTAGAATTCCATTCTTTGACAAGATGTTCCTCCAGGACGTCAAATCCTCTGGTGATTTATTGGTGGTTGTAGCACAAAACGGGAAAGCTTATCAGCTCAGAAAAGGTGAAAAAACTCCTCAATCTATCTCATTACCTTCAAAGGTATCAAAGTGTGAGATCTCGAGAGACTTCGTATACTTTTTAACTAACAATGGTCAAGTAATCTACAGTAAAAGACCCGACTCCAAGATCGAATTTGAAGGGCAAACAACAAGAAACTGGATACTTTTGAAATCGCAATCTAATGTCGATTATTTGACTCCTTCATTGAACAGAGGAGAGAAAATCAAGGATATTTCATCGGGAGAATCCCATCTCCTTCTTTTAAGCAACAAAGGTCGTTTATTCAGTGTAAAGTCAGGTTCTGGAGAGAATTGTGGTCAGTATGGTCTTCCAACCTTAGCTCCTATCAACAAACCCAATATTGACATGAATGAGGTGTTTGAATTGACGTTATTGAACAACGAGCTTATTGTCAATGACAACAATAAGACCATTAGACCTAGAGTCTTCACAGCTATAGCATCTGGGCGTAACCACAACTTAGTGGCCGACTCTAATGGGAACATATGGACTTGGGGAAGTAATACCTTGGGTCAATGTGGAATTGATGTCAACTACAAGAGTGATTGTCAACCAGTTCCTGAACAAATTATCTCTTTGAAACAATTGGAAATCATTACTCGTTGCAAGTTGGCCGGTATTGATTCCTTATATGCCAACGAGGAGACCAGTTTCATTAAAGTTCAAGCAGAAGATGGTTCCGACGTTCTCTTAAGTTTTGGTAACGGTATAAAAGGTCAACTTGGTATCAACAGATTCTTGCATCTCTCCCACGTTCCAGTAGTCGTGAAGACATTGAAACTTGAAGAATTTAATGAAGCTTCGAATAAGGTCGAGAGTATCGGGATCAAAAATATTTCAACGGGACACAACCACACGGTTGTACAACTTGATAATTCAGGTGATGAAAAAGATGTGCTTATCTTTGGTGATAACGAATTTGGCCAATTCGGAAATGGTAAACTTGTGAGAAGTCCAAAACCAGTTCCAGTACCAAATTTGATTGAACCTGAAGATATCAAGAATATTGAACAAGACCGGAAATCTACTTTGAAGACATTGGCCAAAAGAGTCAATGATCCGGATAACAGATTATCATTAAAACAACAAGTAAATGGTAAAAAAGTTGAACAAGTTGTTCAAGCAACTGGTAATACATCAGTTATATACTACAAATGTAAATAGGAAACAAATATTTATTATCTATAAAAGTCTTATAATTTGAAAATTTCGTTTAAAATTCTCATGGTATCTTCAGGAGATTCGACAGCATGACCAATGGTTCTTTCATCATTGTAGATTTCATAATCATTACCACCTTTGTAAGACTTATCACCAAAGAAATGAATTTCTTCAAATCCTTCCTTTTCAACGTGTTGTAAACAGTAAGTCTTATCCCAACCAGTTGGGAAAACATCAAAAGAAATTTGACCACCAATTGAGTAAGTTAAACCATAATCAGCAAAGTTTTCCTTTAAAGCATCAACCATTTTACTTCTAATGTTATGTTGTTTGTCAAAGATTTCAAATTCAGTTCTTTCTTTAGTTGAAGCATTTCTACCAACTGGGGAAATGTTAATCATACCATTTCTAAATTCAACAAAAGTACCTCTTCTAACTGGGATATCAATATCTGCTAAATATTTTAATACAAATTTAATTAATTTATTGTATTTTTCTTCACCAATCCAACCAATAAATGATTGACTAGCTAATTCTTCTTCTAATCTATAAGCAGTTAAACCATTTTCAGAGAAACAGTAATCAAAATCTTTTAAAACAGTTGGACCTAATTGTTCAACTTGTTTTGATAAATCTGAACCACCAACGAATCCAATAACTACTTTTTGTCTTAATTTTTTTAAAGTTTCTCTCATTTCATCTGAGATTTCTAATCTAGCAGGAGTTAAAGTTCCATCAACATCGAATAAGACTAAAGTCTTTGGGTTTTCTTTATGAGCAAAAGACATGTTTAAAAAGTTGTAAGTGTCAAGGAAAAAAATGTGGATATGCGTCTATTTATATGTTTGGCGTTTCGACAACATTCACCGCGTGTGTGGAAGTCTAGCTATGAATGTAACTAGAGGGTATATAATGGTGTATTGTATGATATAATATAATGTGATTTATAGTGTGTGATACAGGATATCTGATAAATATGAATATATAGAATGATAATATATAATATGTTTAAGTATATTTGTATACTTGTATACTTGTCCAAATCACAATCGTGTCTTTTCCAACGGCTTTGAAATTTTTTTTTTTTCGAAATTTTCACACATCTAAGCCTTAGAGAAACCTCTACGAAATAATATACTGCTAACTTATATTTATAAACTATAAACTTAAGCTTGGTATTGGTAGTCTGGGAACTCTCTCAAGTTTTGTTCTAATGGACCTCTCTTACTTAAGAATTTAACGTAAGCACCATCATCCTTGACTTCACCATTTTGTTTCTTAGCAACATATTCATCTCTGTTCAATGGAGTGAAACCCCATTTCTTAGAGATGATAATTTTTTGTTGACCTGGGAATTTATATCTAGCTCTTCTTAAACCTTCAATAACAACATCCTTGTTAGAATCTTTGGTTCTAGCAGACATGATAATTTGACCAATATCAACTCTAGCAGCTAAACCGTGAGGTTTACCCCAAGCACCTCTCATACCTTGTTGCAATCTATCGGCACCGGCACAAGACAACATCTTGTTAATTCTCAAAACGTGGAATGGGTGAACTCTAACTCTCAAGTGGAAAGAATCTCTACCGGAGATTTTGGTGATGTATTTGTTAGCACAAATACGAGCAGCTTCCAAAGCTTCGGAAGATAATTGTTCTAATTCGTTAGAAACCAAGTGAATACATAATGGGAATTCATCAACGGCAGCCTTCTTTCTACCTAAATCGTAAATTCTGATTTTAGCATCTGGAACAGCTCTGTTGTATCTGGATTTTGGGAAAGGTTTGTTCTTACAGTATCTGTAACATCTAGCTGGTCTTCTAGCCATTTTCTGTATTTGTTAGTAAAAAGATTTTTTGTGAGGTGGGAGGATGACCAAATATATATGAAAAAAAAATCTGCTTATTAATGAGAAAACGATTTTTCAGTGACCAAAAATGGTGGGTTTTTCTCCGGGATTTTTGGCCTTGAAAGATCATAGATTGATTTCCTTAATGGATATAGTTATTATGCTCTTAGTCTGTTATATTGATTCATATCATTTATCCCCAAAGTGTGATTTACATACTGATTAATTACTTGTTAGTTTGAAGGGAAAAAAAATCTGCTGCAAAGGTGCGAGAAGATTATGGCCCTTTGAGCACGCCACACCCCGGTCACGGCCGTGTGCACGTGACATGGGGGCTTGGGCCCTCACGCATCGATAGCCCATCGCGAAAACTTTAGCTCATCGCAGATTTACAGGACTAATGGGAAGATATAGTGTTAAGAGATATAAAACAAAAAGAAGAACTAGAGATTTGGATTTAATCTATGGTGATCTTTCTTCTAAAGAAAGTATACAAAGATTGAAAAACCAACCATTGGATGAAAATTTACCTGGGTTGGGACAATACTACTGTATTGAATGTGCAAAGTATTTTGAAAGACAACCAATGTTAGATCATCATACCAAGGGGAAAAAACATAAAAGAAGAGTTAAAGAACTCAAACAAAGACCATACACATCGTTAGAGAGTGAAGCAGCTGCAGGAGTTAATATGATAAAATTTATGGAATCAGTTGAAAAATACAAACAGACTGAGCAGTTCAAGAAGGATAATAAAGTTGAATTAGACCAATTAAAAAATCAAAAGAAACCTGATTTAGATACGATAATTTTGGGAGGTTCAGTGGAGACTGAAACTAATGAAGACCAAATGATGGAATGATCTGATGAGTGTATGTATAATAAACAAATTAATTAATTCTACCTTCTCTATTCTTATCTTATCTTCGCGAAAGCCACAAATTTGACATACATGAGAGTTAAAGTTAGAACTGCAGCTGCAACTAAGATTATTCAAACTGATGAAACAGTGTCGGTGGTTGAATTTGTAAAGTTATTAGAGAATGATAGTGATTTGGTTTCTGATGGAGACAAGATATCGGTCATAAAAAATGCGTTTCCGCCTAAACCTATCAATATGAATCTGGAGCGTATTGGGGAGGAAATACACAATGGCGACCAGTTGATTGTCGAGACAACAGAGAGAGAAAGTGGAGGTAAATCTGAATTTATCGGCACAGGAACCAATACGGAGAAGACAGGCACAGGGAACAGCACAGAGAATACAGGCACAGAGACAGGCACACAGAAGCACCAAATCCCCCACGTAACTGTGCACAATCAGTACCTCATCCTAAGAAACATCCCCGACGACAACTCATGTATGTTCAACGCCATAAACTACGCTTTAAAACAAGATACAGTAGCAGAAATGAGACAAATTTGCGCTTCTTATATAGCCAGTGATCCAGATAAGTACTGTGAACCAGTATTAGGAAGAACCAACGATGCTTACTGCCAATGGATCACCAAAAAAGACTCATGGGGTGGAGCAATCGAGCTTGGGATCTTGAGTAGTTATTACCAAATCCAAATCAATTGCCTCGATATTGAGCTGGGGAACTTCATCAATTTCAAAGACGACGATCAACAAGTAAGTAAATTCATTAATTTAGTTTATTCGGGGATTCACTACGATATACTATGTACGAACACTATTCTTTCATCTGAAAAGAACCAGAACGATCAATGTTTATGGGACATGAAAGATTCACATATAATGGCGGCTTCTCATGAGCTCTGCCAGCTACTTCAAACTAAAAATTACACCACCAATACCACCAAATTTCGTATTAGATGTTTAGATTGTTATAGTATTCTTGTAGGAGAAACCGGGGCTGCCCGTCATGCCAATGATACTGGACACTATAGATTTGGGGAAGTGAAAGACGCCTAAATGTCATCGGGCTGCGGTCGTGCCCCATCCCCATGTTTGTTGGTGGAAAATTTAATGGACGCATCAATATTTCATAGTTACAGCAATGACATTTGACACTCAATTATATTGTACGTAAATAACCATAAATAAATGCCCCTTTAATTAAGCCCAGATTTACTAACTTTTCAGGTCGTCAACCGAGAAGTATCGATTTAATTCAAAAATATACCGACGTTGACACATTTCCAAAACCTAGTCAAGAATGCAGATCAGCTCTATATTCAGCAAATGGGAAATATTTTGGTTATACTCAACCACAAGAAGTTGTAATTATTGCCACTGAAACAAACAAGGTATTACTTAAAATTGAATTACCTGAAGTGTTTGATATAGAATTTTCACCCAACGGTACTTATTTGTGTTTATGGTGTAAGCCAGTTTTAATTAATAAAGACAGTGGAGTTTGGAATAAAAATGTTAAAATATTCAATATCGCCAATAAGAAAATCATTATGGAATGGTCTAATAAACATCAAGGAGGGTGGAAACCACAATTTACTCAAGATGAAAAATTATTTGCCAAGGGTACTGTTAATAATAAGGAGATTGATTTTTTTGATATTTCTGATGCAAATCATTTAGAACAACTAAATCAACCAAAATATAAATTTAAAACCGAGACTCCATATAAATCATTTAAAATTAGTCCCGGTTTAAATCCATATGTGGCAATTTTTTTACCGGAAAAATCAGGTAAACCTGCCAATGTATCGATTTATAATATTCCAAATTTTAATCAATCGGTATGTTCCAAGAGTTTCTTTAAAGCTGATAATTGTCAATTAAAATGGAACTCTTTAGGTACCGGATTATTAGCATTATCATCAACTGATCATGATACTACCAATCAATCATATTATGGTGAAACTAACTTATATTTATTGGGAATTGCTGGAAGTTATAACTCTAGAATTGATTTAAAGAAAACCGGTCCAATTCACGATATTTGTTGGTCTCCAACTGCAAGAGAATTCTCGGTAATTTATGGTTATATGCCAAGTGAAACTAGTTTTTTCGATGCAAGAGGTAATTTAATTCATTCTTTACCAACCTTACCAAGAAATACTATATTGTATTCACCTCATGGAAAATATATTTTAGTTGCAGGTTTTGGTAATTTACAAGGTACTGTAGACATTTATGATAGACAAGATAAATTTAAAAAAATTGTTAGTTTTGAAGCTTCAAATACAAGTGTTTGTCAATGGTCACCTGATGGGAGATATATTTTGACTGCAACCACATCTCCGAGATTAAGAGTTGATAATGGATTAAAGATTTGGTATTATAATGGGAAATTAATTTATTATAAAGATTATCCTGAATTATTCTCTATTGGTTGGAAACCAGCAAAACTTGAAGATTTCCCAGCTATTGGTAAAAATGATTCGATTCCTGAATCTGAACCACTGGCAAAAGAATTTCTTGATAAGAAACAACAATCATCAAATTCGGCTGCTAAAAAACCCGCTGGTGCTTATAGACCTCCTCATGCTAGAACTGCTGGTGCTCAACCTAAAGCTCCAACTTCTTTATATCAAAAAGAGATGGCAGCTAATCTTAATGGTGCAACTTTTACTCCAGGTATAAGGCAAAGGGCTGTTCCAGGAGCTCCTGCTCCACCAGTTAAAGAATCTAAATCTGCTGCTAAAAACCGTAAAAAGAGAGAAGCTAATAAGAAGAAGGAAGATGAAGAATCTTCAACTCCTCCAACTTCTAACTCTCCTCAACCAACAACCCCTACTCCAGCACCAGCACCAGCTGCAGCACCTGAACCAAAATCAGATACTGGATCAGTTGTAGGAGGAGTTTCATCAATTGAAGAAAAAAGAATTAGAGCTTTATTGAAGAAATTAAGAGCTATTGAAGCCTTGAAAATGAAACAAGCTTATGGAGAAACTTTAGAAGAAACTCAAGTATCCAAAATTAATAAGGAAGATGAAATTAGAAAAGAATTAAATAGCTTAGGTTGGTCTGAATAGCTCATGTAATTATAAACGTAATTTTATTAGATAGTCCCTTATTGTAATTGTAAATACAGGGTTCCGGTAACTTATCAGCGAGATCGTCATTTCTTGAACAATTCTGATCTATTGTTAAAATGTGAGATGGCTAAAAGTTCCATTTTGATATGGAATTCCTAAAAATAGATTTGCAAATCTTTTTGATGTAAACATAGACTATACACTATAGAGTGGTCATACATTGGCGAGTTTTTGGGTGATAATTCAATAAATGACTTTTATGAATATAAAAACATCATTCATTTAAAGTAATAGACCCATACGTCATACTAAGGTTTGAAATAAAAAATAACACTAATACACTAGCGCGCCCTAGAAAATCAATTACATTACTAAAAATAGTAATTTGAGGCTTTTGATTGATCCTCTACAGAACGCTGTTACATAAACTTTTACAGGTTATCTCAATGAAGCAATGGGATTCCCGCCTCTGCAACTCAAGTGCCTGGAACCACCAATTTCATGCAGGCAGCGCGCAGGATCGATACAAGTTATTTCTTTGAGGATTTACAGGTTAGCGCCCCCGAGAGACCTATTGTTCAGGACAGAAAATTTTTTCGCTCCAAACAATCGCGTTCAGAGTTCACATTTCGTGTTTCAGAATCTGGTAGTCAAGTTGTACTAGGGAAATAGATAATGGCAAGATCGGATTTAAGTTTTTTTTGGGTGATAACTAACAAAAAAATCCTCAAATCTCATAGTTCCAATAGCAATGTAACTCAATAAACTATAGTAACAATAACTTATCCGCCCTAACAATTATAGTAACAATTATAGTAGATTATCTGTTAAACCAGTAGGCGCAATAAGTACCGGTATCTGTAGAACCAGTTCGGCTCGGAACAGCGCGAGACGATGGCAAACACGCGCTCTGATACCGCTGGCGCAGCTGGAATACTTTTTGTAGGTTTGTGTAATTTTACCGTGTGCGATAGCATTTGTTTTTTTAATTTCCTGTGGGCTGTAAATTTATTTTTGAATAAACTATTCTTTTGAATTTATCATCAGTTATACCTTATAATTAAACCATAAAACTTTGGGAATTGTATGTATCATTTTATAATCCTCTAATCAACAACTATAGAAATGTTTCAATCACTTGGTTGATTTTCCAGTTCACTGGCTTATGGTATTTAAATGGTGGCTATTGATCGGTTGGGTAAGATTTGGTTAACAGCCTAGGATCACGAGTTTTTACAAATTTTTTTACAAGATGCCCTAACTGGGATTTGGTCTTCTTTACCTGAAGGTTACTGGAATCATTGTGGGAAGTTCCATTTGAATTTTTCACGGTATTGGAGATCGAGTTACAGTGTGGTATGTTGTGATCTTGGAGGGATTTGTGTCTTGCAGTGTGGGTGTGGTGGTGCAGTTTTGGCGGGTGGTGGGTAGGCCAGGGTAGATGGGTAGATGGTGGTAATATCACCAGTACTACTACAGCCTACCGACTGGCTACCTGCTATACTGCAAAAGGATGCAACTGAGATATGGTTGGTGTCAGGGTCTTTGATCCCTAATCGCACCGACCGTGTCAAGACCTTCCCAAACGGTGCGAAATGTACTTGAATCGAGTAATGGCGTTCCAGGCACGACCGGCATTATGAAATAGCAATGTTACACAAAGACCCAAAGCGGGCGAAAATTTTCACCGTAACCTGTAAGTTAATTTACCCGATTCGTGCCATTAATAATACCAGCCTCTGATCTGTTACAGGTTAACCAAATAAATTTTTCTATACAGAATTGACTGATTCAGATTTTTTTTTCCAATACTTTTATCCCCTTTCTTTTAAAAAAATCTTGGGAAAAACTCCATTCGTTTAAATTAAGTCATTGTTGATTATTCTGTATCTTTATACTAACAATTAAGATGTCGTATAACGATAATAATCAGAATAATTATTATGACCCAAATCAACCTATGGGTCATGATGGTTATTATCAACAACAACCTTATGATAATGTAAATCAACAAGAATATTATGATCCAAATATGCAATATCAACAACAACCTTATGATATGGATGGATATCAAGATTCAAATTATCCTCAACAACAAAATTATCAACAAGATCCTGAAGCTTTTAGTGATTTTTCTTATGGTGGTCAAACTCCTGGTACTCCAGGTTATGATCAATATGGTACTCAATATACTCCATCTCAAATGAGTTATGGAGGTGGTCCAAGATCTAGTGGTGCTTCAACTCCAATTTATGGAGCAAATGGATATGATCCAACTCAATTTCAAATGTCTTCAAATTTACCTTATCCTGCTTGGAGTGCTGATCCTCAAGCTCCAATTAAAATTGAACATGTTGAAGATATTTTCATTGATTTGAGTAACAAATTTGGTTTCCAAAGAGATTCTATGAGAAATATGTTTGATTATTTCATGACTTTATTAGATTCAAGATCTTCAAGAATGTCACCAGCTCAAGCTTTATTAAGTTTACATGCTGATTATATTGGTGGTGATAATGCTAATTATAAAAAATGGTATTTTGCTTGTCAACAAGATTTAGATGATTCTATTGGTTTTGCTAATATGGCTATGGGTAAACTTGGTAAAAAAGCTAGAAAAGCCAGTAAAAAATCTAAAAAGGCTAGACAAGCAGTTGAAGATCATGGTCAAGACATTGAAGCTTTAGCTAATGAATTAGAAGGTGATTATTCTTTAGAAGCTGCTGAAGTTAGATGGAAAGCTAAAATGAATAACTTGACTCCAGAAGAAAGAGTTAGAGATATCGCTTTATACTTATTATTATGGGGTGAAGCTAATCAAGTTCGTTTCACTCCAGAATGTTTGTGTTACATCTATAAGACTGCTTTTGATTACTTACAATCTCCTCAATGTCAACAAAGACAAGAACCAGTACCAGAAGGTGATTACTTAAATCGTGTTGTTACTCCAATTTACAGATTTATCAGATCTCAAGTTTATGAAATCTACGATGGTAGATTCGTCAAGAGAGAAAAAGATCACAATAAAGTCATTGGTTATGATGATGTTAATCAATTATTCTGGTACCCAGAAGGTATTTCAAGAATTATCTTTGAAGATGGTACTAGATTAGTCGATGTTCCTCAAGAAGAAAGATATTTGAGATTAGGTGAAGTTGAATGGAAAAACGTTTTCTTCAAAACTTATAAAGAAATCAGAACTTGGTTACATTTTGTCACTAATTTCAATAGAATTTGGATTATTCACGGTTGTGTCTACTGGATGTACTGTGCTTACAACTCTCCAACTATTTACACTTTACACTATTTCCAAACTTTGAACAATCAACCAGTTGCTTCATCTAGATGGGCTTCTGCTGCTATTGGTGGTATTATTGCTTCTCTTATTCAAATTGCTGCTACCCTTTGTGAATGGATGTTTGTTCCTCGTGAATGGTCTGGTGCTCAACATTTGAGTCGTCGTTTAGGATTTTTGATTTTGATTCTTATTGCTAACTTAGCTCCAGTTGTTTTCACATTTTACTGGGCCGGTTTAGCTACTGTTTCTAAAGCTGCATTAACAGTTTCGATTGTTGGTTTCTTCATTGCTATTGCCACTATTGTTTTCTTTGCTATTATGCCTTTAGGAGGATTATTTACCTCTTATATGAACAGAAGATCAAGAAAATATTTAGCATCTCAAACTTTCACTGCTAGTTTCTCCAAGTTGAGAGGTTTAGATATGTGGTTATCTTATTTCTTGTGGTTTTTGGTTTTCTTGGCCAAGTATGTTGAATCTTATTTCTTCTTGATTAAATCTATGATTGATCCAATTAGAATTTTATCCACCACTCAAATGAGATGTCATGGTGAAGTTTGGTACGGTAACCAAGTTTGTATTCATCAAACCAAGATTGTTTTAGGTTTAATGTTCTTAGTTGATTTCTTATTGTTCTTCTTAGATTCTTACATGTGGTACATTATTTGTAACTGTGTTTTCTCCATTGGTAGATCTTTCTACTTGGGTATTTCCATCTTGACTCCATGGAGAAACATTTTCACCAGATTACCAAAGAGAATCTACTCTAAGATTTTGGCTACTACTGAAATGGAAATTAAGTACAAACCAAAGGTCTTGATTTCCCAAATTTGGAATGCTATTGTTATTTCCATGTACAGAGAACATTTGTTAGCTATTGATCACGTCCAAAAATTGTTATATCATCAAGTCCCATCTGAAATTGAAGGTAAGAGAACTTTAAGAGCTCCAACTTTCTTTGTCAGTCAAGATGATAACAACTTTGACACAGAGTTCTTCCCAAGAAACTCCGAAGCTGAAAGAAGAATCTCTTTCTTTGCTCAATCTTTGGCTACTCCAATCTTAGAACCATTACCAGTTGACAATATGCCAACTTTCACTGTTTTCACTCCTCACTATTCTGAAAAGATTTTGTTATCTTTGAGAGAAATTATCAGAGAAGATGATCAATTCTCAAGAGTTACTTTATTAGAATACTTGAAACAATTACATCCAGTTGAATGGGACTGTTTCGTTAAGGATACCAAGATTTTGGCTGAAGAAACTGCTGCTTACGAAAATGGTGATGATCCAGAAAAGATGTCTGAAGATGGTTTGAAATCGAAGATTGATGACTTACCATTCTACTGTATTGGTTTCAAATCCGCTGCTCCTGAATATACTTTGAGAACCAGAATCTGGGCTTCTTTAAGATCCCAAACTTTGTACAGAACTGTTTCAGGTTTCATGAACTATGCTAGAGCTATCAAATTATTATACCGTGTCGAAAACCCTGAATTAGTCCAATATTTCGGTGGTGACCCAGAAGGTTTAGAATTAGCTTTGGAAAGAATGGCCAGAAGAAAATTCAGATTTGTTGTTTCTATGCAAAGATTAGCTAAATTTAAAGATGATGAAATGGAAAATGCTGAATTCTTATTAAGAGCTTACCCTGATTTACAAATTGCTTACTTAGATGAAGAACCTGCTTTAACTGAAGAAGACGAACCAAGAGTTTACTCTGCTTTGATTGATGGTCATTGTGAAATGCTCGAAAACGGTAGACGTCGTCCTAAATTCAGAGTTCAATTATCTGGTAACCCAATTTTGGGTGATGGTAAATCTGATAATCAAAATCATGCTATTATCTTCCATCGTGGTGAATACATTCAATTGATTGATGCTAATCAAGATAACTATTTAGAAGAATGTTTGAAGATTAGATCTGTTTTAGCTGAATTTGAAGAATTAAACGTTGAACATGTTAACCCTTACGCTCCATCTTTGAAGAACAAGGATAAAGCTCAAGAATTTCCAGTTGCTATCTTAGGTGCCAGAGAATATATTTTCTCTGAAAACTCTGGTGTTTTGGGTGATGTCGCTGCTGGTAAAGAACAAACTTTCGGTACTTTATTCGCTAGAACTTTGGCTCAAATTGGTGGTAAATTGCATTATGGTCACCCTGATTTCTTGAACGCTACTTTCATGTTAACTAGAGGTGGTGTTTCTAAAGCTCAAAAAGGTTTACATTTGAATGAAGATATTTATGCTGGTATGACTGCCATGTTAAGAGGTGGTAGAATTAAACATTGTGAATACTACCAATGTGGTAAAGGTAGAGATATGGGTTTCGGTTCTATTTTGAATTTCACAACTAAAATTGGTGCTGGTATGGGTGAACAAATGTTGTCTCGTGAATACTATTACTTGTCAACTCAATTACCATTAGACAGATTCTTATCTTTCTACTTTGGTCACCCAGGTTTCCATATCAATAACGTTGTTATTCAATTATCTTTACAATCTTTCATGTTGGTTTTAGCTAACTTGAACTCTTTGGCTCATGAATCTATTTTCTGTTCTTACAACAGAAATGTTCCAATTAGAGATATTTTGTACCCAATTGGTTGTTACAATTTTGCTCCTGTCGTTGATTGGGTTAGACGTTATACTTTATCCATTTTCATTGTTTTCTTTATTTCCTTTATTCCATTGACTGTTCAAGAATTAATCGAAAGAGGTGTTTGGAAAGCTGCCCAAAGATTTGTAAGACATTTCATTTCTTTGTCTCCAATGTTCGAAGTTTTCGTTGCTCAAATTTACTCAACTTCATTATTCACTGATTTAACTACTGGTGGTGCTAGATATATTTCAACTGGTAGAGGTTTTGCTACATCTCGTATTCCATTTTCCATCTTGTATTCCAGATTTGCTGATTCTTCTATCTATATGGGTGCTAGATCTATGTTGATTATTTTGTTCGGTACTGTTGCTCACTGGCAACCAGCCTTATTATGGTTCTGGGCTTCATTATCTGCATTAATGTTCTCACCATTTATTTTCAACCCACATCAATTTTCTTGGGAAGACTACTTCATTGATTACCGTGATTTCATCAGATGGTTATCTCGTGGTAACACCAAATGGCACAGAAACTCTTGGATCGGTTACGTCCGTCTTTCTAGATCAAGAATTACCGGTTTCAAGAGAAAGTTGACTGGTGATGTTTCTGAAAAGGCTGCCGGTGATGCTTCCAGAGCTCACAGATCTAATGTTTTGTTTGCTGACTTTATTCCTTGTGTTATCTACACTGCTGGTTTATACGTTGCTTACACCTTTATCAATGCTCAAACTGGTGTCACTGATGATGTTCAAGCTGTCAACTCTACTTTGAGAGTTATCATTTGTGCTTTAGCTCCAGTTGTTATTGACTGTGGTATTTTGTTCTTCTGTGTCGCCATGGCTTGTTGTGCTGGTCCAATGTTAGGATTATGTTGTAAGAAGACTGGTGCTGTTCTTGCTGGTTTTGCTCATGGTGCTGCTGTCATTATTCACATGGTTTTCTTTATTGTCATGTGGGTATTGGAAGGATTCTCTTTTGCTAAGATGTTGTTAGGTCTTATCACTATGATCTACATCCAAAGAACCTTATTCAAGTTCTTAACTTTGGCCTTCTTGACCAGAGAATTTAAGAATGATAAAGCTAACACTGCTTTCTGGACTGGTAAATGGTACAACACTGGTATGGGATGGATGGCATTCACTCAACCATCTAGAGAATTTGTGGCCAAGATTATTGAAATGTCTGAATTTTCTGGAGATTTCGTTTTGGCTCACATCATCTTATTCTGTCAATTCCCAATTTTACTTATTCCATTAATTGACAGATGGCATTCAACTATGTTATTCTGGTTGAAACCTTCAAGATTAATCAGACCACCAATTTATTCATTAAAACAAGCTAAATTAAGAAAGAGAATGGTTAGAAAGTACTGTGTTCTTTACTTTTCCATTTTAATCTTATTTGTAGTTTTAATTGCAGCACCAGCTATTGCTTCAAGATTTGTTGCTAACGATATTGCTGATGGATTAAACACTCCAGGTTCTATCACCGAAGGATTATTCCAACCAAGAGGTACCGAAAACAATGATACTGATGATCCATCAAGAGCTTATGCTTCTTCTTGGTCATTTGTCAGTTACACCCCAAGTAGTACTCAGTCTTATTCTACTAAGGCTTAAATGAAAGTGTAAAATGATGGGATAGGTTGTTTATTATTATTTGTTATATATACTAGGATTGTTTTTTGTTATCTCTTTGAGATTTATAAACTAAATATACATTATGTTTCTAATAGTGGTCTCTTATTTCTACATGTTGATTCGCAACTCGCGTAAAAATCAACTTCAACCATGGCATTATTGAAAATTCATCATTTACCTACTTCAACCAGAATTTTATTAGGTTGTCTCGGGTGTATATCATCAATTCTTTTCCTCATAAAGTTACAAAGATATCAATCTGATACTTCTGGTGATCTCAAATTTCACGATATAAGAGTTTCATATATTCAATTAGTCCCACGTTACACTATATTTTATCCATGGGCAGTAGTTACGGCTATTTTCGCTGAAATATCTATTATTTCATTCATTGTTTCTTCAGCAGTATTGACAGTTGCCTCCAAATACATCGAGAAGTTCTGGGGTTACAAAGAGGTGATAAAATTTGTGTTCATTGTTGGTACCATCACCAATTTTTTCACGGTTTTGGTGACAATCTTGTCCAATGTTGCAAGAGGTGATGCTGTAGGGATGGATAGACCACTAGGAGGTGGAATTTCATATTATTTTGGGTTTTTGGTTGTGTTGAAACAATTGATACCTGAACATAATATTTCACTATTCCAAGGTGTTATCAATTTCAGAGTTAAACATTTACCGTTTATTTGTATTAGTTTATGTTTGGTTTGGTCATTGATCTTCTCCAGGTCCTTGTATCCATTTTTCCCATCAATTGAAAGTTTTATGGTTTCTTTCATTTACTTGAGATTTTTCCAGGCTTTTGCAGTTGACCCAATCTTACCAGTAATGTCAAACGACAACAGTTCTATAATACATGGAGATCCATCTGATGTATTTAAATTGGTGGAGTTTTTCCCATCAGCTACTCACGGAGTTTTATCAAATGTATTTGATAAATGTTATGAAGTAGCGGTGCTATTAGGTATAATTACCCCATTCAATGATGAATCAATCGAACAAGGGAACTTCAGAGCTCAAAAAAGACTGGAACAAATAAACCAGACGCAAAAGTCCGTGGCAAATAGTGTAGCTGAAAGAAGAAGACAAGTAGCACTTCAAGTTATTGAAGACAGAATGAATAAGGATTCAAGAGCTTAGAGCGGCTGAGCACTTGACAGCTAGACGGGCTAGAGGGTAGAGACATAAGTCAAGCAGAACAAAATTCAGCTTGATGGTGGAATTTGCAACTTATAATTGAATACTACTTGATGGTCCACTTGGTATATCAATAGCTGCAAACTGCTACAGCTTCAGTAAATAGAAAATAGAACAATATACTACCTCTGTCAATATTACAGTCAATATTACCGCGTTGAAAATCAAAAAAACCAATATTTTTCATGATTGGTAAATCTTTCAGACCAAAGGAAAACCTGAAAGGTTATCTTCCGGTACCTGCAACATTTAACAATATCAGAAACATCCCAAGTAGGAATTTTGGAATTTATCTCACATTCATTCTATTTTTTTTATTGTGGTTGAGTCCAATAAATTTATCCAGTTTCAGTTCAAAATCTAATCTTGATAAATATCCACCTCCTCATCCATTCACAAGTCCCAATGTTATTACTACCAGTTCCGTATACATTTTCCCCCAAATCGAACATTTAGATTTATTAAGAGAATTAGGTAGATCAAAATTGGTTAAAGAGAGTCGAGTTAGAAATGCTGAACATCCGGAAATTGATGTCAGTCTGATTCAATCATTAAATGCTTTTGATGATCCAGATCCTTTAGTACAATTGAACAAGGAAAAAGAAGAAAATACTGCTCTGGCTCTTTCAAACGCCAAAAACATGTTTAAAAATGGTGATAAGATTGTCTATAAACCAAAATCTATGAAAAATTATCCTGAGGTGGTTATCGTGTCAGCTATTGATTTCGAAAAATATTCCTTAGATGCTTTGAAAACAATTGTTCAAAATAGAGTCGATTATGCCCATCAACATAATTATGGTGTTTACGTTAGATGGTACCAAGAATTTTTGCCTTGGATGGAATCTTTTGCAAATTTCGATAATGCTGAAAAACGTAAATGGATTAGAGCCTTTTGTTTAAGATCTGCAATGTATGCATTCCCAAATACCAAATGGTTCTGGTACTTGGATGAGGATGGACTTATCATGAATTTGAACATCAATTTGAATGATTACATTTTGAACGAACTGGCTTTGGGACCAATTATGTTGAGAGAACAAGCCATTAATCCCCAAAATGGAATCATTAGAACATACAAGACTACCAAACCAAGCCATATTAGATTAATCGTAACCCAATCTGAAACTAAGATTGAAACTGATTCATTCATTTTAAAGAATGATGACGTAGGTAAATCAATGCTTGAATTCTGGACTACCAATTTATTCTTCCAGTATCCAAATTTCCCATTTGGCCCTGATTCTGCATTGACCCATATATTACAATGGCATCCATTCTGTTTAAGTAGAGCTGCAATTATCCCTGCTCGTACTATGGCATCTCGTCATACAAACGAGGAAATTAAAGAAGATGATCACCTTCATTATGTCAAGGGTGATTTCACAGTTTCGTGGTCAGATTGTAAAGATGATGAATGTGAAAGAACTTTGAAGGTATACAAAGAAATTCTCGGTATGTAAATTGTGTATTAATACATTAAATAGAACAATAATCGTAATTCATTAAAAGTGATCAATATTGAGCTTTTTGATCTTATCGTGTACTCTCTTCTCTATAAATCGAGAGGAGTCTTTCTTTTTGAGTGAATTGAGCTTTTTCCAGTAATCCATTAGATTCTTCATCTTTATCACCAGATAATCAGATTCGGTATTTACAGTGGGTATTATTTCTTTAATGTTGAGGAAAAGACAGAAAAATGAAAGTTCACGGAATGATGAATGTTCACTGTAAGGCAAAGAATATATTCTAATAGCATCCTTTTCGGGATTTCTAGTCGATCTGAAGGGTTTATTTTGCGATAATATGTCATCCATATACGTGAATGAAGGAACCTCAAGACATACATCGGTGATCTTGTCAAGAACTTGATTCGGTAACGTAGGTAAGGAAGGATTATTGGGATTTGATGCTTCAAATACTTTGAACTCATCGTTCCTAGCGTACTCTTCTTCATAAGCCCAACCGGTAGGTCTCAATCCAATACATCTTTCGAAATGATCAAAGTACTTGTTATCATAGAAGTAACTGCACATTTCATCGATTGTATAAACAATGCTCATGGGAACAAGATGAATTACACATTCACAATCATCATTTCCGATCTCGTTCGTTGTGATGTACTTATCCAAATACTCATTACCAAAACATTTGACTACATCAGTTTGACTGTATCGACTGTTGATACTTGAAACATAGATGGGGCAGTTGTTAAGTTTTTCCAGAATTGAAATTGCTAACTTCTCCTTACCAATGATATAAGTACCAACAAGAATCAAAAATTTCTTCTTCTTCTTCATGAATGAAGTTTTCAAGAAATCAGTTATTCTTGACTGTTTGCTCAATCCGAACCATTTAGCAAGTAATGTTGAATTATCATTGGAACATAAATCCTTGAACATCTGGGCGGCTTCTTCACATACAGTTTCCTGTTTGGGGAAGTTTCGATTCATTGCAAGATAAGTAGTATCTAAATAAACTTTATCCAAAGAATCAGTGGCATTAGGTAAATTAAACTTGGACAAGACAGGGTGTTGAATCATTTGTTTATTGACTCTGAAATCACCACAGTGTAAAATCTTTGTATCACTTACATCTGCCCCCTTTGAGTGGAATAGGAAAATCGATGAACCAGGACAATGATTGGCAGTTAGCATTGTAACATACAAACCATACCTGTCCATATTATCTACAGGTCTAGTCTCGTCAGTAATACTATCAGGGGATTGAAAATCTTTGATGAGGTACAAAGTCTCAAACTCTAACGTCTGGATGAAACGGGGATCGATCCCGTATTTCAACGTTAATAATTTACCGGTGACTTCACTGCAGTATATCAACGGCTTATACCTAGATAAATCTTTAAAATCATCTACACAATCAAAGACTCTCTCATAACACCATTTCTTACTAATCCCACCATAATGATCAGAGTGGAAGTGACTCAAGAAATTTATTTGGATATCCTCACGAGGAGCATAATTAAAAGCATCCATAGAGATCTTATAGGTATCAACTGGGTTTTTGGCGAACAGAAGAATCTTCAACTCTGGTATAGGTCGTTTCTTGCTCGATCGATTCAAACTTTTAGGTGGACTTAGCTTCCTCACAGGGCTAGGAGTATTGGGATCTTTATTTTTATACAGAGGTTTTTTCACCAACTTCACAGACTTCAACGGAGTAAGAACTGGTACAGTCTTTTGAGACTCTTTAATGCATTCATCTATATGCATTTGTCTCTGTTTCACCTCCAGTTGCCCAAGATACACATGACAAACAGGGCACAGCAAATCATCACGCGTGATGAGCTCGATCTCACCAAGTGTATCTATCCCCACAGAAGTGAAGCCTTTGGGTTTCTTTGGAACATCACCCACTATACGAAACCCGTATTCTGGCTCGTCAGAATAGTAGTCTAGATCTATGTCACGCTCAGAGTGATAATTGTAATCTTTATCAGAATTGTCTGAACTGAGATCAGAATCTGAGTCGTAGAATCTGAGGAGAGTATGTTCCTCCGTCTCCGATTCAGAAGATCTAGGATATTCAGCAGCTTCGATAGGTTCAGCTTCAACATCTACAGACTCAAATTCCAGCTTTACGTATTCCAGCTTTGATTCCTGTTTCACAAAACATTCCTCCTCGACCATCTCAAGGCCCTCGCTGTGAAGATTATCAGATTTGATCAAAGCATCCGTCAAAGGAGTATCATCAAAGAAAGGATCTTCTTGTGTTAAATCTACTATCTCATCGAGTTTAACTCGTTTCCTGGTGGATTCATGTCTCTTATGTAAATCAAATATAGAAGCCTGCTTCATGAAAAATAACCATTCGCATTCGCATCTCATAGGAATTCCATGGGTCTTCTCAGTATCATCAGGAAACAGAAATTGAAGGATCAAGAACTTCGAGTACTTGTTTTGGGATTGGATAATGCAGGTAAGACCACGATAATAAAACATATACTTAATGAAGATGTTAAGACAATTTCCCCCACCATGGGATTCCAAATTAACAGTATCTTATACAAGAATTACCACCTCAACGTTTGGGACATTGGAGGACAAACCAGTCTTCGAGTTTTTTGGGGGAATTACTTTGAAACCACAAACATTATAATATGGGTAATTGATGCACTTGCAACTGAAAGAATAACTGAATCATTTACAGAACTTCGTGATAAAGTTTTACTAAAGGATAGACTAGGTAATGGTATCAGATTACTAGTGCTCGTTAACAAAATTGATTTGGTAGAGGACACGCTGAAATTATCGTTACAAGTTACCCGATTTCTCGAGAATGAGATGGGACAGAAGAGGGGGAAAACTTGGCAAGTTTTAATGGTTAGTGGACATAGTGGGGCGGGTATACAGGAAGCACTTGATTGGTGTATTACATAGTAGCCCCGACTGATTCTCAGGTGAGCTTGTCTCACAACACGACACGAAACGACGCGGGTAGATTTTTAGTGTGACGCGTAACGCGAAAGGTGACAAAAGCTGCATCGGCTAAACCAAACAGCTCCTGTGACACCATTTACGTGGCTTAAAATGGATAAATTCATGCATATTAACAATCATCAAATAACAATTTATGCAGTTAAATTCAATGAGTTAATGATTTTATAATGTAACGGAATTCGTTTTAGTTAGTTATTTGTTTTCAAAACCTCTGCAAGCAATCCAAACTTCGCCAACTCTTGTATATCAACATATAACTTCAATTTCACGAATTTTTTTCATCTTGGTGTTTATCGTCAACTGTTAAATAAATACATTCAGGTTCCTACATTTCGAGATTATTATTTAGTGCACTGATCATCCTTCTCCTAACAGCCTATTTTAGATATTAGGTTATCCCTTCAGATTATAAGAAAATTTAATTTAACATAAAAGAATCCAAATCCCAAAATTTTGATTATAATCATCGATGCAATCAACTGTACCATCAATTATAACCAGTCCCACAACTGAATCTCCAATGATTCTAGTTAATAGTCTATTGGATCTGGAAAATGATGAAAATAATAATTTAATACAAATTTTGGGAGTTATAAGGCCATCAAATTCTTCACAAACTTCAATTACTTCTTTGGTTAGAGGTTTATTTACAAAGAACAAACAACTTTTAAAAATTCTTGAAGAATTTTCTAAACAATTCAATGATTGCAATAATGTTAATGATGAAAAACAAGTTTTTAAGCATTTTATTAATGATTTTATCTTATGGACTAATGAAGGTGTAATGATCCTTTTCAATAAATTTAAAGCATGTTTACAGAATTCCGATTGGGCTGATCAAAATCAAAATGATACCACCTATTATAGTAAACCAATCATGCATCTTTCTCATTATATTTCATTTGTTGATGCTTCAGTTAAAATAATAAGAAATCCTTATATAATAGATCAATTGAAAAGTTTCCAACAAGGGTGTCAAGAATGTCTTGAAGAATATATCGATTTCATGGAAAATTCAAAATTGACCGATATAAATTTTGATCAAGTTCAATTATTTGGTGCAACAAACAGTATAAGGAATTACTATGACAATGTTTGTAGTTATTTTAAAGTCACTCAAATTGTTGAAAGATCAAGAAATGCAAGATTGACTCTTGATAATGCTAAGAATAAGAACAAGGTCGAGTTATTACTCGTTAATTTAAATGGGTTAGCCAGTCAAGAATATAATGCTTTAGCCCTTTTATCTATTCCATCAGACAACTCCCACAGATCATTGATGTTTCCTCCTTTCAGAGTCAATGAATTATCATTAACTTACCGTAAATCCAGATGTCAATTGGTCTTAAAATCAATTAGATTTGTTGGTGATACTCAACCAGGTGTAACAGATAATATCGTCATCAACTGTCCAAATGAAGATTTTTTAGCTGAATGGACCAGAAAATTGTCGGTTATCTTCCCATTGGAAAAACCAAACTCTCCAATCAGTCCAAATTTCTTGATAAAATTGAATGACAGTCCAAAGATTAAAATGTCAGGTTTGGGTATAGACCTTCTATCTGATTCTTCTGATTCCCAAGTAAGTGAGGTTGAAGGCAATAATAGACCTAATACTGCAGATTCTTCTCCTGCACCACAGCCGTTCAAGGAACTTATTTCTTCCCCAACTTTGAATATCTCACCTGCTACATCCAAACCATCATCAAAATTACAAGGCCCAGCTATATCAATACCAAAGACTTTCAGATCAGATTCTTGTACCTCTGAAAGTTCTTCAATTGCAGGATTCCATCAACCAAGAATTCCACCTTTCGTTAAAAACAGTGCCTCCGCTGAGCCATCCCCGGTTTCTTCTGTAAACACTTATGACTCTAATGACTCAATTAATTCATCGGCCATTCCTTCTGCATCATTGACTGAAAGACCAGTTTCTCAAGCTCATGAATATATCCTTCAGAACAATCTTCAGGTACAGAACATCCGTTCAGGTATTCCTGTAACGAAACAACAACCACAAGACAGGCCGGTTTCTTCATCTGCAGAGATTGAAGATGGTGAAGTCGACGATAAAGAGAACGCTCCAGCAGTTGATCAGGTATCCAACCAAAAAGGGCTTTTCAAGCATGCTAACGGATCAGGTATCGATATTTCTAACTTTGGTAAGAGTCATAATCCTTCTTTCAGTGTGCACAAGGGCTTGAATGAAATGGTTCATAATGAAAGACCAAAGAGTAAAATTCTCGGTCTCTTTAAGAAGAGTAAATCATCAAAGTATTCTAATTCAACCACACCTCAATTGAAACCTGTGCCAAAGATTCATTCTAACAACCCAAAGAACTTAAAGATTAATACTCAAATGCCAATTGAATCTGATTCCGATACCATTCCCTTATCGGCAACTTCAATAAGATCTGGTGTTTCTACTGTATCTCAAAATGCATCAACTATTTCTTTAACCCAACATAAGAACAACTCAGGAACTGCATTTGCCTTGCCTTCATCGACATCACAGAAATTCTTCCAGAAATATGTTTCATCCTCTGACTCAGAAGAATCAGACATCGTGGTCCCTAAGGAGTTGAAAGACGTGATCAATGATGATGAAACCATTGACTTTTATATTTCTCCTTCAACACCAAGGGCTATGAAGGTTTCTAAATGGAAAGCTAAATACGGAAAGTGGGAAATGCTTACTATCAATGAGAACGTTTTTGTCAAGATTGTTGTAAATTACGAAATGAAAGCTTCTTGGTTAATTTTGTTCAAAGAAGAATATGACCAACAGTATGATGAAGTTGTTGATAAACCAATCATGCTTTTGGATATGAACCATTCAACTGAGATAACCCAATCTTCGGCTTTGGATGTCCAGATTTCTTCCAAAGACAGTATTACATCAGAAGATATGCTTATAATGGTAAGATGCTACAGCAATAATTTAGCTCAATCCATTCTTTCCAATGTTAAGAATATCAAGGGAGCTTTAGCCCCTAGAAGTTTGAAATCTAAATCTTCGATTCCATCTTCCATTGGTGAATCTAGACAAACGATTGCCTCCTCAGTTATGGAGGGCAATAGACATGCTGCTAGTGGTATCACCAGCAAATCCTCAACAGTTACTAGTTTCGGTTCTTCGTCAATTCAAAGCATGGATAAAGTAGGTAGGTCTGATGAAATCAAAAAGATCTCTAGGGATTTTTCTCTGGTATCCATAAGCTCTGGTGATATAAATAATGCAACCATCTTGAATAATCCTGAAAATACCAAATTACTACTTTTAAGTAACATGAAAATCAGACTACAAAAACAATTGGATGGTCTTGATCAAATTAATAACCCTTCATCTTGGAGTATCTTATCCATGTATTCTTTAAGTGTTTTTATCATATCTGACTCGTTCACTGAAAAGACATATTTCAATGTGTCCTTGGAAAAGACAGACTCCTCAGGTGAAGGTGAAACCAACTTGAACTGGCTAATCTGTGAGGATGATATACGTGATAGAATACAAAGAATCGGCAAGGCTGGATTATTGGTGAAAGCCGCAAATGATGATATTTTTATGATTGAATGTAGAGGAAAGAAAGAGTTTAAAGAGCTCTACGAAGTTTTCTAATATGAGTACTTATATACTAATAGACAATTAATAATTTGCGAAGAGTGAAATTAAGTTTGGCTGCGAAAAAGTAGAATTTGCAACATTTACACAATTACACAAATGTTAAGAGTTTTTTTATTACTTACAACTTTTGTTCAACTTGCAATCGCAAATGACCACTTAAGAACAAATAACAAATTTCCAGTTATTTCTGTTATTGGAAACAGATTTGTTGATCCCAATGGATATCAATTCCATATCAAAGGAATTGCCTATCAGAAACTGAGAGAGAAAAATGATGGTTTTAAAGAAGAAGATGGATTTGGATTTATTGATCCTTTGGCCAACCCAGTCACATGTTTGAGAGATTTGGAATACTTGGAAAAACTTAATGTCAACACCGTCAGAGTTTATCAGATTGATACAAGTAAAAATCATGATAGTTGTATGAATGCGTTTGCAGAGAAGGGAATTTATGTATTAGTTGACTTGCCCCAACCTAAAGCGTCCATCAATCGGAACAGCCCATATTGGGATATCGACCTTTATGACAGATACATTTCCGTTGTTGACAGTATGTCAAAATATGATAATATATTAGGATTCGTTGCTGGAAATGAAGTCACAAACTCGGTTATAAATGTTGATGCGTCACCATTTGTGAAAGCCGCCATTAGAGATACCAAAAGCTACATAAGATCAAAGAATTATAGGGAGATTCCTGTAGGATATGCCTCAACTGATGATTCACAAATAAGAACAGATTTGGCCAATTATTTTGTTTGCGGGGATGAAATGTCAAAAGCAGATTTTTTTGCTTTAAACATGTATGAGTGGTGTGGATACTCTAGTTATACTACATCTGGCTATAGAGAGAGAACTTTGGAATTTTCAGAATATCCTGTTCCGGCATTTTTTGGAGAGTTTGGTTGTAATCTTGTCACTCCGAGACCATTCACCGAGATTGAGTCCATTTACGGCTTGACAATGTCAAAAGTTTGGTCGGGAGGTATTGCCTACAAATACTTCCAACATGAAAATAACTACGGTGTTGTCAAGGAAAATAAAGATGGATCCGTGACTCCATTGGAAGATTTTGACACGTTGAGCTTAAGGTTTGCAGCTAACCAAGCACCTAAAATTAAGGTGAAGGAAAAATCATTCAATACCACCCTGTCATTGGAAAAGAAATGTATTCGGACTGATATCTGGAAAGCTTCAAGTATTTTACCACCGACCCCTGACCGTGGTAAGTGTGAATGTTTACAGTCAACATTATCTTGTATAACTAGTCCCTTCGAAATCTATCATGAGGAGGGATTATTCAATGAGATATGCAGCAAAGTCGATTGCCAAGATGTGTTGGCGGATGGTCTTAGTGGAATTTATGGCCCATTCTCTGATTGTAGTATGAACCAAAAGACTTCTTATGCTCTCAATAAGCACTTTATGGATCACCAACAGGATGAGAAAGTATGTAACTTCACAGAAAGGGCTATTGTGGTTAGAGGGAATGATAACTTTGATATCAAATCGATAATACTCGAAGATGGTAGAACCTGTGAAACTGCTCTTAACGTGACAAAGATTCCTGATAAAAAAGGAAGTAGAAAATCTGCAAAAGGTAAGAAGAATCGGGGAAGTGGCTATGGTAAAGAAAGAGGAAATAATACAAGTTCGTTGAGCTCAGGTTCTACCAAAGCAGAATCTTTTGTTAGTGCATGGAAGGAATTGATTCCACTAGGAATTATTTTAATTCTGATGAAGCTTTTATTGTGATCGAATATGTACAAGTCAATATAACCTACTCTTTTTTTGGTCCCCATTTGAGTCCCAAAAATCCTGATTTCTCACCTGAACTTGGAACATAGTTTTTTGGTTGGAACTTTGGCTCAATTATGTAAATTCTCTTTTGTCTGTGAATATCAAGGGCAATGTAGGCAAATTCTGATGACCAGAAATTCTTGTCAATTTGCTCAAGAGAGACAGTACCATGCTTTCCAGCATTAGACTCAACATGGAACTTCATAACTAGTCTATCTTTACCATCTTTGTCTCTCATTCTCATGCTTTGCACTGGTCTATTTCTTACCCATTTACCTACTGGACTTTCACCATAGGCCCTGACCCTTTCGTGGTCTTCAAGCTGTAATAATTTTCTAGCCTCTTCGTTCTTTTCGACAAGCTTCACAGCCTTATTAAAGGTTTTGGTGTCACCAGATGGAAGGAATAATTCAGACAAAATCAAATAAACTACCAAAAGGGCTACACCTGAAGCACCAATGACAAGCAAAGTTGACAAGGAAAAGGTAAATGCTCTTGAAAGTCTGCTAAGGAGAACACGGCCTTTGGCATTTTTATCTTTGGGAGGAGGAGGAGGAGGAGGTGGTGGTGCACTACTGGTAGAATATGCTCTCTGCAAGCCTGATTTGAATATAATACTTGAATTTCCGATGTAATTTTGGTTTGTTGGAGTGAAAGCTCTTTTGGTTGACATCTGCAAGGACCTTAAAGAAATGAGCTTATTGCTGACGAAAATTGGCCTTGAAATAGGTTTGAGACCTATTCCCAATAGTCTGATACTGTTCATAGCTGGGAATTGAAAAATCTAAAAAACTCCGCGAAAATTTTAAGAAAAATTTAACATGTACTGAAAACCTGAAACGATATCTCATTTTTCAGGCTATATAAGCAGATTCGAACTCTAGTAAACATAAGAGAATATTCACTAGACGCTTATTGTGCAGCGGGAACCCAAAAAAAAATTTTTAACTCACTTCTGACATCATAAGTAGAATACTACCAGATTTGAACACGAAAGCCGGTCTAGTATAGTGGTTAGTACGCTTCGTTGTGGCCGAAGTGACCCAGGTTCGATTCCTGGGACCGGCATATTTTTTCTCAACTCATTTTTTGTATTCGCATTCATCTGATCCCTTAGTAACTGAAGTAATTTTTTTTAAGCTATGGTTGCAGAACCCGTTACGGCTACATTGGATGCTTTAAACTACTATTATGACAAGGCTTCTGGGTTTGTTGACTCCAAAACACAATCTTTGCAAACAATTGAGATCCTGAAGTACTTGCCAATCACTGTTCATCATACCCCAGAATCTCTTCCTCATGAACTGTCTATATTTGAAAAATTAGTTCAGCACAAGGGAAAAGCTACCATTTTTACTGTCGGAATTGGTATGGTGGCAACATACTGCTATTTTAATCCCTTGAGTGGTAAACTTGGAACCAAATCCGTGGTTTCAGGCCCTAAACCGAAGTACAAGCGAAGAGTTCCAAAACTTCCAAATGGGGCAAGACTGGATGTTGTTTTAGTGGTGGGATCACCCACACAGCCATTAACAAGATTGATAGCATTGGATTTTGAAAGAAGAGGTTTCATTGTTTATTTAACGATACTCGATGAGAAAGACATGAAGTACACCGAATCGAATCCTATAACTGATGATATCAACTACCTTAATATGAATGATACTTATAGCTATGAGAACCAACTAGCACGCTTCAACCAGCTTCTACAAATTCCCGTGGTTCCATTTCCTGGTGCAGAACCACATAATTTACGGTTACGTGGGGTTGTCTTTGCTCCTAATTTACATTATCCAATTGGGCCAATGGAGAACATCACGATAGCGTCTTGGAACAGGGTCACTGATTGGATTTCTGTGTACACTAAATTGTTTGCTTCAGGTCTCATACAGCTTATAAGGTCACAAAATGCAAAGACAATTGTCGTTACACCAAACATCACCAGCTCATTGCATCTTCCATACCATGCTCCTGAAACCTTTGTGCAAACTGCTATACAAAGTCTCTTTTCTACCCTCACTAAGGAAATACGTCAACATAAGTTATCTGTGACACAAGTAAGATTAGGTAACATTTCAGTACTGCCAGTGTCCAATTCATCACTCAAAACATCCAGTATTATCAATTCTGAAATTAAAGGATGGAGCGAAGACATGAAATCTCTTTATTGTAAATCATTCACCAGATCCCAATTCAAATCAAATCCAATAAAATCTACAGGTAGAGGTACAAACCTTCGAGAATTATACCACACATTATTTGATTTGATATATTCCAGAAAATTAAATCCAGAAGTGGTATACTGTGGTACTGGTGCTAGAACATACGACTATATTTCCTACTTTCTACCAACCAGATTAATTATGTGGATGCTTTCTTAATGTATATATTATGTAGGATTTATGGGAATGTACACGCACTTTGCATCTATTTAAATGAGCATCGAGTGAAATAAATTTTTTCTTCACGTTCATGGCTAAAGAATTGTTTTCGAAGCTTACAAACCACAGAATTGTGTTAATGCTTTGGGGAAAGTCTCCTACCGTCTATGCGGAAACGTGGCAAGTCTATAGATTTGTCTGATTAGTTGTAGTCGAAGAATTCGATTTTAAAATGTATGCTTTCAAATACTAGTTTAAATTGTTTGAAAATTCTTTTAGAATTGACAAATAGTTTATTCGATATGTGGTTTGTTATGTTAGTTTTCTAATTGATCTTTGATTCGACAAATCATAATGAACGAAATTCGGTAACGGAATTTTGAATTCTAAACCATAGTTATAACAATTGATCTGAATCGTTTCAGATTAACTCGATGGAGCTCACTCTTTGTCCATGAACGTCCTCTTATAAAACCTGCTCCTGACAATTGATGTTGAGGTTGCATAGTCAAATATGCCAGGTTTCCAATGTAATTAAGTTGATATTAAGAGGTTTACGAGTTATTATGATGAAACATCAAGCAAACGTAGAGTCAAGCTCAGAGATTTTTTTCACTGTCTGGAAAGATGACAGGTTTAAAATTGGGGACGAGAGTTGCAATAATTCTGAAACTTTTAATCCTTTTAATATTAATTTAATTAGGTGTAGAATTAAAATTAAATACATAAATAGACTATCGTACAAATTTAGATTATTTTCTAGTATTCAATACTATTGAATAATCTAATCCACTTTCCAATGATTCGTTAAAGCATTATTTTGATCAAAATGGGTCTTATTTCCTAGCAATTCAAGTAAATAGAGTAATAATGTTGTACACATATTAATCCAATTCCAAAATTGTACCGGACGAATTGGTAATTGATTAATATTACCAAAAGCAAAAGATTCCCAAATATTTAAATGATCTGATAGTTGACCATTGTACAGCATTAACAAATGAGTATAAACTGGTATTATAATACATGGGGAATAAGAATAAATTAATTTTACAATTGTTGAAGGTGGTTTATTTGAAGAAAATTGATTCTTCATACTAGAAGACCTTGATTTTATTGATGATGAAGGGGATATTGAATGGGTCGAAACTTGAGAATTATTGGAATTTGATCTTGATAAAGATATACTTGAGATTGAAGTCATTGACGAATCTCTTGATCTTCCCAATGATGGAGTTCTTGGAGGTGAAGATGATGGATATAAAGTTGAATGATATAATGCTGGGATAATCTTTGTAGCAGCAAAAAACAGGGTTATTCGATAAGAAAAATTGAACAAGACAGGTATTGGTAATTTGGTCACGGAAATTCTTAAGAAATCATACATGGTTTTGAATGAAGCCGGTAAATTTGATGCCAAAAATGGTAAGATAGTCAGTAAGGTACTAGTTAGTTGTGGTGATAAAATTGGAATTTCAATTGAAAGAGTATTATTGAAAATATCATTTATAGCTTGACTGGCACTTTCACTTAATTGGGGAAACGTTTCATAGACACATCTTACAATATAAGCAAATAATAAAGAAGATTCAATAATGGAACCTTTTCCAGAAACAATACCGAATAAACCTAATCCAATAGTTAAGGTAAGTAATGAACCGAGTAATGAGGAACCAACCACATCGATAGTTACGGGTAAAACATAAATTCTGTATAAAAAGTACAAGGCAGCCGTGATAGTGGTTCCACTAGTTATTAAAGAAACAATTAACCAACTATCGGATTTATAAACCGTTAGCCAACTTGTAATTTGACCAATAGCTTGTATAGCTAATAAAGAACAGAATCCTTCCAATATTGTGAATAGTGGAGTTGAATTAATGATGAATAACTTCCATAAATCCACTGAGTAAAAATTTGCTGGTTTGTTTTTACCACTATAGTAGGATAAAAATAATGTTAAAATTGATGGGATTGCAATATATTGGAAATAATAAACAAAGGAAATCCACCAAAAATATTTTGATTTTCGTGTCGTTAATTTAAGTGTGGTCAATATGAAATAAAGGAGGAAAATTGTAAAGGAAAATGATAATCCACAATTTATTCCACCAACATCGAAAGCTAATGGGATCGATAGTATAATTAAGATTAAATAAACCAAGGAAAGAATCAGTCGAGAGAACCGACGAAGCAGATGATTGAGGAATATTTGTGTCATTTTTTAACTTAAAACATCCATATATTATTTGTAATAAAAATTGTACAACCAAATTTGATAAATAAACTTAATTAAATTAAATTAACAATTTTTGGGTATCAAACGCAGTGGATCCCCTTTTTCGTAGATAGAAAATTTTTTTTCCTCACATCTCACTTAGCCAAACTCGCAGTTAACCAGCTACAGTTTCAATAGTTAATTTGATGTGACTGATTTCATCTGTACACAGGCTTAATGTATATATTTTATAGTGTTGTAGTTACAACGGTCTCGCAAGTGGTGGTCATGTGTTCTGTCATTCTAGACATTAGATCTCGGTAGGTGTCACAATACTCTGCGAAGGTCTTAAGATACCTCTGAAATAGAGACAATATTACGGTCCCACTGCTAACATCACACTTTATCAGGAGTATCGCCACTATTCCCGTTTCAGGTATGGCACATATGGGGTAACACCGTTTCACATACAATAGTTCCTTGAATTTCATTGTCAATCCGGGCTCGTGTACTTGCACGCGACCGTATGCAAGATGACCGTTGCAATATCTACTTGCAGCATTGGTCCTAAACCTCGTGCCAAATTACCGCGAATCTACCACCGCCGTTTCTCTCGTTAATGTGTGCGAATTTTTTAGCTCATCGCAAATGGTAGCTGTTAAACGTAAAAACGACGGTAAACATGGCCGTCAACAACTCCGTAAAGTCACCAGAACTGCAAGGCGTGACAAACACCAGGAAAACATCCCAGAACCTGAATCAGAGCTGGAACTGGAGCCTGAAATTGACCAAGCACCGAACCCTGAACCTGATAGTGGCATGGCATACAATGCATTGTTAACGTTAATAAGTCAGGATCATCAAGAGGGCCGTGAACAAAAACAAAAACAAAAGCACCAGCAGGAACAGCAAGATGATGAAGATATTGTGGGATTCAATGTGGAGCCTGAAGCGGATGATGACGATGGAGAAGTGGACAGCGATGAGGAAGACACTGCTGATCCATACAATGTGCATTTCAACAACGTCACCGATGATTTCGTCGATAATCAGAAAGATTCGCTACAACAAAGATGGCCTGTGAAATCTCGGGGAAAGCAAGATACATACACTTACATGTACCAAGTACCTCCAAGCGATGCTATTCCTACGTCAGAAACAATTAAACCGTTTAATCAGTTGGGGTTCAAGAAAAGAGTAGCCAGCACTTTCGATGAGTCGTTGACGGAGCAAGAGAGCTTGCTTTTGAACGCAATGGCTCAGTACAAAGATATCAACTTTCCCTATTTCAAGTACACCAACCAATCATACAAGAAACTTTATGCATTACATGCTCTCAACCATATTTACAAGACCAGAGACACCATTTTAAAGAACAATACCAAAATACATAATCACGAAGAGCAAATCAAACAGGGTAAACCAGTCGAAGACGTAGAATACAGAGACCAGGGATTCACAAGACCTAAAGTTTTGATTCTCCTTCCGACAAGAGATGCATGTCATGAAGTAGTGAATTTACTTATGAAGTACTCTGGGACCGAACAACAAGATAATCGTAAAAGATTCAATGCTCAATTTCACACTTCAGCTAAACCACCAGATAATAAGCCTGATGACTTCAAGCACTATTTTAAGGGTAACACCAATGATTATTTCACTTTGGGGATTAAGTTCACCAGAAAATCATTGAAATTATATTCTTCTTTCTATTCATCAGACATCATTTTGGCGTCACCAATTGGACTTTCAATGATATTGGAACATGGTGATAAACGTAAAAGAGAACAAGATTTTCTCTCTTCAATTGAAGTGGTAGTTGTTGATAATGCCAATCAAATTGAAATGCAAAGTTGGGACCATGTTAACACTGTATTCAAGTATCTTAATAAGGTCCCTAAAAGTTCTCACGATGCTGATTTTTCCAGAATTAGAATGTGGTCCATCAATGACCAGGCAAGCTATTTCACTCAAAGATTGGTGTTTAGTGAGTATCAAACTCCCAACATCAACAATGTTGTAAACAGGTCATTGAATTTGGCAGGAAAGTTAAAGTTCAAAAAAGTGATTACCTCTGACTCTTGTATAATGAATTCTGTTGGATTGAAAGTTCGTCAAACTTTCCAGAGATTTCAGCTGGAGAACCCAGTTGAAGATCCTGACGCCAGATTCAAATTCTTCACAAACACCATTTTGAACTCTGGATCAATCTCTACAAGTTATGACGATGGATTAATGATAATTGTACCATCATATTTTGATTTCCTCAGATTGAAACAGCATTTACAAAATCATACAAAGTTGAATTTTGCAGCTATTGATGAATATACTTCTCAATCCAGATTAACTAGAGCCAGGCAACAATTTATAATGGGTAAAATCAAGGTTTTGCTCTATTCAGAGAGATTGCATCATTTTAGAAGATTTGAAATTGGAGGAGTAAAGAACATCCTTTTATACGGGGTACCCACCAACCCATTATTCTACAAAGAGTACTTAAAATTTATCGGTAAATCAGTTTTCAATGATATGGTAGATTTGAATCTTGCCTTTATCAAGGTAATCTTTTCCAAGTGGGATGCGGTAGCATTAGAGAGAATTGTGGGTAATGAAAGGGCACCAATTTTATGTAATTCAGTTAATGAAACGTACGAATTTAAATAGATAATATACATTAATAGCCATCACTAAACATAATTAAGCAGTTATTTGATTAATTGCCATTATAATTAATCCAATACTCACATATGGACTCAATCTCTCACCGATTCGAGCAAATTTCCAAAACACCCCAAGCACTCCAGTCTTATTTCTATCAAGGATACTTGGCCATGTTGAATGCACATAAGTACAAGTACATATAAGTAATAGAATCACTTGTAAAAGTGATTGAAAATTGAATAATGCAGACTACTAGTTAATATACACCATTTTTGTAAACTCAAAACACACGTACCATTGATGAAGTTTTTATTTTCCAGTGCGGATATTTCACTACTTTATTTCACTATTTTATCCCACCATGTCCAATTTCTCTGAAGATCCGTTTCAGATGGATGATGATTTCATTTATGATAGATATAAAACAGAACTGCAAAGGCTTCGAGATGATCCAACTCAAATCGACCCATTAGAAATACCTCCTCAATATTTAATCGACGAATTTTCTATCAAAGATGGAGTACGATCAAAACTTGATCTCGAACCAGAAACATATCCTGAAGATTTAGACGATGTATTTGATGCCAGTCAGTTAAATACCACGAAAATAAGTGATAATCTAACGCCTCCAGAAAATTTTGCCCCGGTGGTTAACAATATCTACCGATCGTCGTTCCCTCAGGAAATCAATTTTCCATTTGTCAAGAGACTCAAACTCAAATCAATTCTTTGTTTAATCCCCGAAGAATACCCTGAAAATCACATCAAATTTCTCGAAGAACAGGGCATTAAATTGTTTCAACTCGGGCTTTCAGGTAACAAGGAACCATTTGTGGTGATATCACATGACTTGATCACCGAAGCATTAAAAATTGTCTTGAACCCTGAGAATCATCCAATACTCATTCATTGTAATAGAGGTAAACATAGAACTGGATGTTTGGTAGGAATACTACGTCGTTTACAACAATGGTCTTTAACTATAATATTTGATGAATACAGAAGATTTGCTGCTCCAAAGGAGAGGCCCATGGATCAACAATTTATTGAATTATACAATGAAACAGATATCGTTGAATTTTGCCAACAAAGACATTATTTGCCATTACTGTGGGGGTAATTTAGGCCCTATTCCAAAAATATTTTCGGCCATAAATTGCTGAATTACCTAATGCTAATACACTTAAACCTAGTGGAGCAATTCTACCTCTAAATAAGCTTTTAATTCCAGCTTTACCATTAACAATAAGATATAACGTTGACCAAGCAAATGTGAAACCTGCACCATTTTCTAATTCATTATCGTAAATCATATAAGCCCCTAATAAATTAGTTGCACCAAATGTGAAACATGATGCTTTTGTAGGTTTAGCAATGGATAAACTTTTAGCAAATTTAACTGAAGAACCAGAACTACCCGATACTTTTTCAATTGGTTGAGTACTAGTTAAACCTCTTAAGATTAATAATCCTCCAAATGTTGCTGGTGGTATAGGAGTATTAGAAAACGAATCGACTTGTTGGAGAATGGAGGACATGGCGTGAAATTTTCTAGCGCGATAAGATTGAAAATTGATATTTATTACAACTAATGTACATAGAATTAAACATAAATTCATAGAACCTAAGCTCTTTCACCTCTTAATCTTCTAGCTAATTGAATATCCTTCTTTTGGATAGTAACTCTCTTAGCATGAATGGCACATAAGTTGGTATCTTCAAATAATGAAACTAAGTAAGCTTCAACAGATTCTTGTAAAGCACCAATAGCAGAAG